>ML355145.1:0-39904 GCA_005239505.1 Nicotiana paniculata
ACTGTCTTACCAAGTTCGAAATGCGGTGACCTTATGCGATCGCATACAAGACATGCGTTTCGCATAGTGTACCTTGATATCGCATTTCCAGCACAAACATTTTCCAAGAACACTGTTGATGTCTGCGACCATAATGCGAACCGCAGACAAGAAATGCGGTAGCATATGCGTCGCAGACGGGCCCCTTTTTTTTTTTCTTCTGTGGCTTCTATGCACTTCAACCCTGTCTTTGCTTTTGTTTGCCTTACCTGCACTCACGCACACATTAAACTGCTTCGAAAAACACATTTATAAAAATACATAAAATAAGTAAATAAAAAAAAATGAAGATTAAAAAGAGATAACAGAAAATGTTACCACACATGGGTTGCCTCCCATGAAGCGCTTGATTTAACGTCGCCGCACGACGAGGTTGGTGCTCCCTTGGAGTCATTCATTAGTAGGACAAGGACCATCCTTCAAAGTTAATTTCTCTACCACATGCCTCTCACCATTGGTACCCAAGTAGTGTTTGATGCGTTGGCCATTTACTTTAAACATACGAAGTCCGTCCTCAGTTGCTAGTTCCACAGCACCAAAAGGAGAGACATTCACCACTTGGAAAAGGCCAGACCATTTAGATTTGAGTTTGCCCGGGAAGAGTTTGAGTCGGGAATTGAATAGTAACACCAAGTCACCCGTATGGAACTCCCGTTTCAGGATCTTCTTGTCATGGAACACCTTCATTCTCTCTTTATACATAGCTGCGCTCTCATAAGCGTGAAAATGGAATTCCTCCATTTCATTGAGTTGATTGAGCCTCAAATTAGCAACTTCATTCTAGTCCAGGTTCAATTTCTTGAGTGCCCACATGGCTTTTTGCTCAAGCTCCATGGGTTGATGACATGCTTTTCCGAACACTAGCCTGTATGGAGAGGTACCTATAGGAGTTTTGTATGCGGTACAACATGCCCATAATGCATCATCCAGCTTCCTTGACCAGTCGGTCTGGTTGGCATTAACTGTTTTTGCTAGGATGTTCTTTATCTCTCTGTTGGAGACTTCAACTTGACCACTCGATTGGGGATGATAGGGCTTCGTCACCCTGTGCTTCACACCATACTTCTCTAGTAGGCCATTGAACGCCCTGTTGCAAAAATGAGAACCACCGTCACTGAGAATTGCTCTAGGAGTGCCGAACCGTGTGAATATATTTCTTTTTAAGAATGCGGTTACACTCCTAGCTTCATTGTTTGGCAAGGAAACGACTTCAACCCACTTGGACACATAGTCAATGGCTACAAGAATGTACTTCATCCCACAAGAACTAACAAATGGCCCCATAAAATCGATGCCCCATACGTCAAAAATTTCAACCTCCAACACAAAGTTCATTGGAATTTCATGCCCCTTAGAGATTGACCCTTGTATTTGGCATTGGTCACAAGCTTTGACCATTTTATTTGCATCATGATAAAGAGTTATCCAATAGTATCCACATTCAAGCACTTTCGCCGCCGTCCGGTTCCCTCCATGATGACCCCCCGCGGGTGAGTCATGACATGCCTTTAGAATAGGCATCACTTCTTCTTCTAGGACACATCTTCTAATAATGTTGTCCGTACAAATGCAGAACAGAAATGGTTCCTCCCAGTAGTAGTGACGGCAGTCCCCCAAAAATTTCTTCTTCTGGTATGACTCCAGGCCATCAGGGATAAGCTCACTCACCAAATAATTTTCAATATCGGCATACCAAGGAGCTAAAGAAGAAGATAATGCAAGAATATGCTCATCAGGGAAAGCATCATCAATATCTAAGTCATCTGTCGTGCGCCCCTTTTCTTCATTTCGAGAGAGATGGTCCGCAACTTGATTCTTTGTTCCCTTCCGGTCTTTGACCTCAAAGTCAAATTCTTGCGATAGAAGGACCCATCAGATTAACCTTGGCTTAGCATCTTTCTTCGCCATGAGATAGCGAAGAGCAGCGTGATCTGTAAAGAATATCACCTTGGATCCCAAAAGATAGGCCCGGAATTTCTCAAAAGCATAGACAATAGCAAGGAGTTCTTGCTCTGTCACTGTGTAGTTCATTTGGGCACCGTTGAGAGTTTTTCTTGCATAGTAGATGGGATGAAGAACTTTGTTGTGGCTTTGACAACCGCTCCAATAGCTACACCAATAGCGTCACACATAAGCTCGAATGGGAGAGACCAATACGGTGTGACAATAATAGGGGCCATGGTGAGCTTTTCCTTAAGCTCCTCAAATGCTTTGAGGCATTCATCATTGAACAAGAACTTGGCGTCTTTTTCAAGAAGTTTGCACATAGGGTTTGCAATTTTGGAAAGTCCTTGATGAAGCACCGATAGAAGCCGGCATGACCAAGAAAGCTTCAAATGCCTTTTACCGAAATTGGAGGAGGAAGTTTGGAGATGACCTCAACCTTCGCCCGATCGACCTCAATGCCCTTTCGTGAAATTTTGTGCCCCAACACAATCCCTTCATCGACCATGAAGTGACATTTTCCCAATTGAGCACAAGATTGGTTTCTTCACACTATTTTAGCACTTGCCGGAGGTTGTCAAGGCAATTCTCAAAAGAATCACCAACCACCGAGAAATCATCCATAAAGACTTCCAAAAAATCCTCCACCATATCGGAGAATATGGACATCATACATCGTTGAAACGTGGCCGGGGCATTGCACAACCCAAAAGGCATCCGACTAAAAGCAAAGGTGACGTACGGGCAAGTGAAGGTTGTTTTATCTTGATATTCCAAAGCTATGTTGATTTGGCTGTAGCCGGAATATCTATCAATTAAGAAATAGAAGGATCTTCCCGCTAGCCGATCAAGCATTTGATCAATAAAAGTCATAGGGAAATGATCCTTGCAAGTATCATTATTAAGCTTCCGGTAGTCCATGCACACTCTCCATCTGGTGACCATCCGCGTAGGGATAAGTTCATTCTTTTCGTTGTGGATCACCGTCATGCCTCCTTTCTTAGGCACACATTGCACTGGACTGACCCACGGACTATCCACAATGGGGTAGACAACCCCGGCGTCCAACCATTTGATTATCTCCTTCTTGACTACCTCTTGCATAGAGGGATTTAATCTTCTTTTATGCTCTACGCTTGGTTTTCTCCCTTCTTCGAGTTGGATTTTGTGTTCACATATTCCGGCGGGAATTCCTCGGATGTTCGCTATTGTCCATCCAATCTCTTGTCGGTGCTCCCGCAAGACATTTAGCAATGCATCAACCTGCACATCATTCAACGAAGAAGACACGATTACGGGTAAAGTATCATTAGAGCCAAGAAATTTATACCTCAAGTGCGATGGGAGTGGTTTGAGCTCAAGTTGTGGTGGCTCCATGATTGAAGGCTTTTCGGGTGGTGTCATTCGATTCTCTAGGTCGAGGGAAATCTTCTTTGGTGCCTATGTAATGGACCCACACCCTTCCAATGCATTGACTATCTCCGCATAACCCTCAATGTTTTCATCATCAAAATTTACCAAAATTGCCGCCAATGCCTCGCCGAGGCCCTCTTCTTCCATTTTCATCACAACGACATCTTCCACCTCATCAACAACATCAATCACCGAGATCCCCTCATATGCGCTTGGAAATTTCAACCCCTTTCTTGCTTGGAATGTAACTTCTTCATTATTCACTCGGAATTTGATTTCATGTCTTTCCGAATCCATTAATGCTTTTCCAGTTGTGAGGAATGGTCTTCCTAAAATGATAGGAATCTCCTTATCCACCACACAGTCCATGATGACAAAGTCGGCCGGGAGAAGGAACTTCCCCACCTTCACTAGAACATCATCAACAATGCCCAAAGGTTTCTTTATGGTTCGATCGGCCATTTACAAACGCATGCTAGTTGGTCTTGGCAATCCCATTCCCGCTTGCTTGTAAATAGCAAGAGGCATCAAATTTATACTAGCACTGTTGTCACAAAGTGCTCTAGCAAAATTTCTCAATCCAATGGTTCATGGGATAGTAAAAGCTCCCGGGTCTCCCTTCTTCTCCACTGTTGATGTAGCAATTATTGAACTAACCCTATGAGTCAAATTTACCACCTCATTCTTTGTCATTCTCTTCTTTGTCATCAGCTCCTTCAAGTACTTGGCGAATCCCGGCATTTCTTGGAAAGCATCCAAGAATGGAATGTTCACCGACAATTGCTTCAAGATGTCATAGAATTTTTCAAACTTCCCGTCATCCACTCTTCGTGCAAGCCTTTGAGGAAACAAAGGGTGGGGCCTAGGAATTGGTGGAGGAGCTTTTGGGGTCTCCTTCGCCTTTTCCACGGACTTTCCTTTTCTTTCTCCTTGAACCTCATCCTCTAGGGGGTTTCCTCAACTTCCACTACTACCGGTAACTCAATCACTTTCTCACTTTCGTCTTGAATCACCTTACCACTTCTCGTTGTGATGGCCATGCAATAAGATGTCGACCCCCCTGGGCCGCTTTTTGGGTTGACCACCGTATCACTTGGAAGTGTGCCTTTTAGCTTGGGAGTTTTCTCTCTTGATAGATCTCTCATTTGCAAATCAAGTTTTTGAATCGAAGCGGTGTGTGAACCCACCACCTCAGACATATTACTCATTGTTGCATCGTTTTTCTCTTGATTTTGCAGAATCTGCTCTAGCATCCCTTCCATTTTTGATTTACTTGACGACCCATCCTTGTATTGTGAAGAGTTGGGATACTGCCCTTGCGGTGGTACATAAGCGTTGGAGCTTCTATTGGGATAATTGTTGTTGTTGTTGTTCCAAGATCCTTGGCCACCTTGATCATTGCGCCAATTTTGTTGGCCTTGCCCTTGCGAGTTTGGCCTCTAGTTGTTTTGTTGGCGGTAACCACCTTGAGAGTTTTGAACATAATTTGCTTCTTCCCACTCTTGATTACCCATTGATTGCATGTCTTCCACCATATGATCTTTCTTCGTTTGATTTTCCTTGAGCATCTTTGTCAGTACATCAACATTAGTGGCAAGACCTCCAATCACTTGGTCTCTTTGTTGATTCTCCTTGATCATGTTTGCAAGAGAAGGAGTGCCATAAGAAATTCCCCCACTCATATCTTCCGAATGACATGCTTGATTGTGCATAGCCATCTTGTCTAAAATTTGAGTAATCCTAGCAAATGACTTGTCCATGAAAGACCCATCCGCGACATTCTTTGCAATTGACTGGGAGAGCGGGTCTAGACCCATGTAAAATTTCTCCATCAAAATGTTTTCCGGGAACCGATGGTTCGGTGATCTCACAAGATACAACTTGAAATGGTCCCACGCTTCATGTAAGTGCTCCCCCGACATTTGCTTGAAGAAAAATATTTTGTCTCTAAGCTCAGATTTCTTGCTATCCGGGAACCACTTTGACAAAAAGGCTCGGACAAGCTCAGGCCATGTAGTGATGGTGTGAGGGGGTAAATTGAGGAGCCACTTCCTTGCCTCTCCCGCTAAGGAGTACTTGAAAACCCGCAACCTCAAAGCGTCATCCGACACATTGGTCTGTTTGTGCATGGCGCACACACCCAAGAAGTTCCTTAGGTGTTGCGTAGGATCATCATCAGTTGAGTTGTGAAATAATTTTTCTGCCTTAAGCATCAGTATCATTCCATGGTCCACTTTAAATATCGATGCACCAACTGCCGGTGGAAGGATGGCATTGGATTTGTCGATGTATTCCTCAATATCGATGAAAGGATTTTCCTCTTCTCCATACAGCTCGGCCATTGTGACCTGGGACACCAATACAAAACAAGCAACTTGTGATGGAATAGAACAAATATAAAGTGAAGTACACACTAACTAGTAATTTCAAAACCGTATTCCCCGGCAACGGCGCCAAAATTTGATACGCTCAAATTACACTTTAAAATAGTGTAAAGCGGTCGAAGTCAAATATAATAACCCAACAAGGTTGGGGTCGAATCCCACAGGGAATAGGTGTGAAAATAATACTTTGATAGTGTGATTCTTAACTCAAATCATAATTCCATTCCATTACTGAACGGGAATATGGGGGTTTGTTGTGTAATAATCTAGTAAATGTAGTGGCAATGAGAATTAATTAAAGTTTAAATTAATATAATTTAGTAGACCAAGGTTGTGTCCCCTTTTATGAAGTGTATGCAAATGGTTTTAATATGATATATTTCTAATGGGAAGTTCTTGATATTGAATGATTTCTAAATGTCTACCCAATATTTTTCAGTAATAGGATAGAATCTCCTCTTTATAATTTTCCCAAATATAAAGAGTTGCAATAAAACCAAATCACTTATTGCCAAATAAAACCAACTTATTCCTAAGTGATTCTATTAAACAAGGTTTAAAGCCTTGAGTCATTGATATTTACTCTTACCAAGTCTAACCCACTTTTTCAAGCTAAGAAAGAATTTATGGCATAAGTTAATATTTGCAACCACTAACAATAAATATGAAATGAAGAGTAAATAAATATCAATAACCCATTATGCCTATATTCAATGGAAAATACCCAAATACATAACACCCATTTAGGGTCCACAACCTTAGTATTTAAGGCTAGCTAAACATAATAAATGACAAAAAGCTAAGAATAATAAGTGTCATGAATGCTTACAAAATCAAGGATTTCTTGCTCTAATGCTTCCAAAAATGAGGAGAATATTTAATAGGGTAATGTCCCTCTAAAACTAGACAAGAATGACCCAAAAAACCCTAATAAATCTATTTATAGTGGACCAAAAATCGGGGCCAAAAACGGACAAAAATACCCCTTCAAGTCAACTCTGCGTTCGCGTTTCAAAACCCTAGTTTCCAGGTCGTCACCGCATTACTGATATGCAGTTCGCATTGTTGCTCTGCGGTTCACATTGTTGATCTGCGGTTCGCATTGTTGATATGCGACCGCAGATTGGCATCGCATTCTTGAGGTAGCATCATGCACACGGGATTCTGCGGTTAACTCTGCGGTTCGCATGTGAGTTAAGCAGTCGCATAATGGACCGCATTCTTGCTCTTGAATTTGGCCGATCTTTCTGTTGAGGTCTGCGGTCCCTTGGTGCATTATGCGATTCGCATGTTAGTTCTTCGACATCCTTTTGTCAAATATTCAATCGCATAGTGTTAATTTCTTCCCTTTTTATCTCCTTTGATCTCTTTTCCGTGTTCTTGAATGTTTAAGCCTCATGTACTGCAAAACATCATAGTTCTATAAGTAGAAAAAAGTAAATGCTCTTGAAACAAGCTATAACCTAAGCAATTTGGTATTAAATGTGCCAAAATTCTCCGGCTCATCACCTTGTATGTATATTTTGTAGGTTTGTCAGCTATAGTAGTTATGACGGCCTTGTCGGCCCAGCTTTATATTAATGTTTAGTCAGCGTTAGCTTCTGCTGAGTGTTATAATTCGCTTTGAAAATTGCCTTGCAGTGTGGCCATGGCCAAAGTATGACATTATATGTTCAGAGTCACTTTGTCCCAAGCTGGTATGTAAGGATAGGTGAGGCATCGGGTGCTCGTCACAGCCCGTCAGTTTGGGTCGTGGCAGTGGTTTAGACCACTACTCGAGGATTGTATTTTTTGTGATTATGGGAGTTCAGCCGCGTGTTGCAATGGTTCTACCGAAATGAGTTAAGTGAAATATTTCTATATGATGGAGTGTTTATTCTATTAGTGGTTCAGGAGTTACGATGGAATTCTTGTACCCTCACATATTGGCATGTTAGGTACAGTGAGCGACATAGGAATAGAAAGTTGAGGGTCAAGGTTGCGGTCCAGTCCAGACAAGAATGTTACGAGCTTGGACGAGTAATTTAGATGTTTAGAGTAAGCCGGTATTGTCTTTAGCGTCACCTGAGATCGGTACCTTAATAAGAGGCTTTATGTACTGATTGGCGGATTCTCGATTCACTTTATAACATTGTATGGCTGGTGGTATGAATGTGGAGATTTTGTTACCTAGTGTGGGAGGTCGTGGGAGCGTATCCCATGGGAAGATTGTATAAGTGTGACATGTAGTCACTTGATTGATTAAAGATTGAAACCAAGTTTGGAGATTATGATACTATAGCTAATGTAAGAGCTTAGGCCTGTGAGGCACTCTATTCATTTGGTTGTGAATTGTGGAAGTTTGTTCTGAATTGGACGGTTGTTCTTATGTGTCATACATAGGGTTGTTTTGGATCCTTGGAAGGTAGTTAGCCCAGTGCGATACGATCAGTCGGCTTGAGGTACGTGGATGGATCTTGATGTGAATATGCGCTCTATATCAGGCCAAATGTGTTCATTTCAGCATAGCGTTGCTTACGAAGGGTCTTCAGGCCTTGGATGTTATTTATGTCGTCAGCTATTTCTTGTAATCTCTATTATGCCATATGGGTTATGAGATGGTATGATTATTCGCACTCGTATCGAGATCCCATGTAGTTTGTGGTGTTGTGAGAGCAGGATGGCTCTTGAGACGCATGTCATTTATTTCACCTTAGTCATGCTTGAGTTTTGTAACGTATGGCGCTATCTGTCTCCCCAGGGATAATATTATACACTTGGCATGCTTGTGGTCGACATTCAGGTATTTTGTACATATGAGAATTCTCGCTCGGTAGGTATTTCCTTATAGATTATTATGTTAGAATCGGTTGGCACGCCGCCACGGGTATGTTGTATGGATCGGGTGGCATGCCGCCACGGGTATCATGGTTGGATCGGGTTGCATGCTGCAACGGTATCATGTGTGGATTGGGTTGTAGGCCGCAAACAGTGTGATGTTGAGCACAGTTCCGTATATCTATTCTTGTGTGTTTTGTTTCTCATTTTCTGAGGAAGTTTCATAACATCTTTTCGGTTGTTTAATTAGTTACGTGGGTTGATTAGTTCTTTCCAGAATTCATTTTTCCTTATGTATCACATTCGAGTTTGTAGCTTGTTGGAGCATTGTGGCATCATATGAGAATTTTTGCAATGTTTAAGGTGGCTTATTGCCTGAGCAGTTCGTACTGTGTGAGACGAGATTATTAGACTTGTGATCAGTGCAATCAGATTTATATAAGGTATATTAAAGAGCAAATATTGTTGTCTAGTTTAGAATTAAGTAATGCTTCTTTTCAGGAGGAGAGACTCCATGATTTGTGATTCGGCAGATGGTTAAGAGTTTCTACAAATCTCTTCTGTCATAGCACTATTTCTAGAGTTGGAACAGGGCTTATATATGTTATAAGGTATACTACGGGCTTCGGGTTAGTGGAAATTTCAGCGGTTGTGCTTGGGGGAGATTGCCTTGGCAACTAAGTTATATGGTTCATGGTATGATTTCAGTAGAGGAGCATGGTCACATTGGGTTCAGTGTCGGGTGATTAATACGGTGTTCTTGTGTTAGAATCTGGTATCATGGAGAAACTCCGGATGTTGGAATTTGGCTCTAAAGCTTGCTAACTAAGGTAGCAGGAAGGATCTTCATTCTGGCTTGAGCTAATGTGCTCAACTGGGTTGTAGTGGCACGGGTAGGTGCACGAGGTGTTAAACAGTCATTTTGGATAACTCTGAAGCAGTTCTTAGCACGTTCGAGGACGAACATATGTCTAAGTAGGAGAGAATGAAGAGACCTGACCGATTGTTTTGAGCTCTAGCGCGTCGTTCGGCGGTTTGAGGCCTTGAGTAACTTCACTTTAGGTCATGTGATCGGAATTGAATTTCGGGAAGTTCGTAGTTGATTTGGAAAGAAAATTCTATTTTCGGAAGCTTTAAATTGGAGGGATTAACTAAGGTTTGACTTTTGAGTAAACGACATCAGAATCGGGATTTGAAGGTTCCAACAGGTTCATATGATGATTTTGGACTTGGTTGTATTTCGGCATCAGATGTGGAAGTTAGAAGTTCAATTGTTCATTAGGCTTGAATCAATGCACAATTAATATTTTTGATGTTATTTGGTATGATTTGAGGCCTCGAGCAGGTCTGTGTTATGTTATGGAGCGGGTAGGTGCGATTGGACGGGGTCCCGGGGACCTCGGGTGTGTTTCGGATGTGTTTGGGTTGTATCACACTCTTATTTGATGTTTCAACGTCATTTATTTGGACACAAAGGGTACCATGATGAGAAAACAACCTTTGATTTGTGATTGTATTGAACCATTATATCCATATCGTACTTACGGAGTCATAGAAACAAGAATCACCGAATTTCGATGTCGTATGAGAGAAGTATGCCCATTTCCTTGCCGGGAAAAATTGCTGGTTTCTGGTGTGGGTTTTTTTCTTTGCGAATGCGAGGGAGATCCCGTGAATGCGAAGAAGTAAGTTTGGGTTGACCGGTCAACGCGAAGAATTTCTCTTTGCGAAAGCGAAAAAGAAAAATCGCCTGGAAGGTGTTTTAAACCGAGAACTTTAGTATTTGGGCATATCTTGAGTTCTAGAGCTCCGTTTGAGGTGATTTTCGGCGTTGTTCTCATCTCAACAAGTGGGTAAATATCTGACCTTTATTTTGATATTTCTCCATTATTATTTCCGTTGGTTATTATTTTTATCTGTGTTTGGATTGTAGAAATTGCGATTTTGGGCCCCAAAGTTGAGAAATGGTAAATCCTTGATTTGAGAGTCGATTAATGGACGAAAATGGATGATTTTTTGGATATAGACCATATGAGTTATGGTTAATATTTACTTTCGATAATTCCGGAATCTGGGCACGTGGTTCGAGGGTTGACTTTATTGACGTTTCGACCGGAGTTGGGAATTGTTATAAATTGATTTATTATGAGTATTAGAGTATATGTTTATTGTTTGCACATTGCTTGACTAGTTTTGGATCGCCAGACACCGTTTTGAGGTGTTAGAGAGTCGTTAGAGCCAGTTATGGAACTTCAGAGCGAGGTAAGGTTCCTGTCTAACTCTATGAGGGGAAACTACCCCTAGGTGTTGTAATTGATATGCATTACTTGTTGCGGGGGCTACGTACGCACGAGGTGACGAGAGTTCGTACGTACCTATAATGACCCAGCCGGTAGTTTTGAGAGTTAGAGCATCGATCCCCTATTAACTGCTTCCCCCATATCTAATTCTACTATTGTGTCTTGATGGGAGGGTTCATTTTGGTTTTTGAAGTGAATTGAGACACTTAGTCTCTTAATCGAAAGCTTAAGTTGGAAAAGTTGACCGGATTTCAACTTGAGTGTAAATGACCTTGAATTTAAATTTTATGGTTCTTTTAGCTCCGTTAGGTGATTTTGGACTTAGGAGCGCGTCCGAAACATGAATTGGAGGTCCGTAGGAGAGTTAGGCTTGAATTGGCGAAAGTTGGAATTTTGGCAATTTTGGTCGGCAGTGAAAATTTTGTTATCGGGATCGGAATGGAAATCTGGAAGTTGGAGTAGGCTCTTAGTGTCATTTCTGACTTGTGTGTAAAATTTGAGGTAATTCAGACGAGATTTGATATGTTTTGACGTCGTTTGTAGAATTTGGAAATTTCAAAGTTCATTAGGCTTCAATGCGCGTATAATTCATGTTTCTATGTTGTTCGATGTGGTTTGAAGGCCCGACTAAGTTTGTATGGTATTTTAGGAGAGGTTGGTATGTTTGGTTGAGGTACCGGGGCCTCGGGTGAGTTTCGGGTGCTTAACGGGTGAAAACTTGGACTTAGAGGATTTTCTGGTGTGCTGGTTCTAGTGTTTTTGCTCCAGCGGTGGGGGAACCGTAGGTGCCGAGCCGCATATGAGGACGACCAAGCGTAGAAGCGGATTTTGGAAGATGGACTGTGGTCGCAGGTGCGAGGTGAGTTCCGCATCTGCGATGCCCGCAGGTGCGAGTGAAGGAAATGCAGGAGCGGCGTGGAACCGCAGAAATGGACAAGGGTCCGCAGGTGAGACCTCTTAATCGCAGAAGCGGACGAGGTGCATTAAGTGAAAAGCAGCACATGCGATGGAAATTCCACAGGTGCAGGACCGCAGAAGCGGAAATCGCTGAGCAGAAAAGGGGATTTTCGAGGGTTTGAAGTTTATATCACAAAATTCAATTTGGAGCTCGATGGAAGAAAGAATTTAGAGATATTTTCAGAGGAAGTCATTGGTGTAATGAATCCTAACTCCTTTGTGATTACATTCACTAATCTATGCTTGAATTCATCATTTAATTCGGAATTGGGGTGAAAAATTGAGAAAAGCTCTTAGGCCTAATTTTGGGGTTTCGATCAAGATTTCTATATCGGATTGAGTAATTTTGGTACGAGTGAACTCGAAAGTGAATGGGTGTTCTTATTTGGTAAATTTTACTCGATTTCGAGATGTGGTCCCGGGGAGACTTTTTGAGTGATTTTCCAATTTCATGCTTTAACTTTGATTCCGGTCATTAGATTAGTTTCTACTAGTTATATTTATGTTATGTAATTGGTTTTGGCTAGATTTGGGCCATTCGGAGTCCGATATTCGTGGAAAGTGCGTAATTTCAGATTGATTGAGCTTGGTTCGAGGTAAGTGGCTTGCCTAACCTTGTGTGGGGGAACTTCCCTTAGAATTGATACTATTGTTGTTATATGAGCGCCGAGTACGTGAGGTGACGAGTACGTACACGGGATATTTGTTGAAAACCCCAATTTTCATTACAGAATAACATGTTTTTCCTCTTAATTGAACTTATTAGCTTGTGTAGCGTTATGTTAGACTAAGAAAGCATGTCTACTTGCCATAACTGTCTACTTAAACTACGTGCAGCATGTTTATTGGTTTTTACCTGTTTTCCTTATCTTTTATTTAGGATAGATTGTAAGACTTCATGCCATGGTTATTGAACCTTGTTGTTTGGCTGCATATCTACTTTGGGACTACGGAACGGTATTCCGGGAAATCCCCCCCTATAATGTATATTTACTTTGGGTCTACAGAGCGGTATTCCGGGAGATCCCCCTGTCTTGCGTATTTACTTTGGGTGAACGGAACAGTATTCCGGGAAATCCCCCTGCACATTTATGTTTGGGACTACGAGATGGTATCTCGGAAGATCCCCTTGTTGAACTGTTGTGTTTTGAGATATTGATTTTCCATGATTCTTTGTTTGTTACATTTCAGTCTTTATCACTGCAATATTTCCGTTGTTTTGCTTTATTATATATATATATATATTTTTTTTTTTTTTGTGGTAGGGCCTTGACCTGACCTCGTCACTACTCGACCTAGGTTAGGCTTGACATTTTACTGGGTTCCATCGTGGTGTGCTCACGCCCTTCCTGTGCATGTTTTTCGTGTGCAGATCCAGGTACATCTTACCCACCTCATCATTAGTGCAACCGTTGCAGCTTACCAGAGACTTCAAGGTATATCTACCCGCGCCCGCGGATCCTCAGAGTCCTCTTCTATCCCTAATATTGTTTCCCTCCTTTAGTTCTTTTAGACACAATGTATAGCAGACAATTAGATAGTTTTTCTTAAAGCTTGTGACTCGTGATTCCGGGTTTTGGGAAATATTGTGTATATTTGAGTATTGGTTTTACTTGTATATGCCGAACGGCATTCTACCCTTATATAGTATCTATTGAAGTTCAGTTGTTCAGTTATTGCTTTAGTTCCGTTATTTTGATGTTATTAGGCTTACCTAGTCATAGCGACTAGGTGCCATGATGACATCTTACGGAGGGTGAAATTGGGTCGTGACAAGATGGTATCAGAGCTCTAGGTTCATAGGTATAGTGAGTCATAAGCCGGTTTATTAGAGTCTCGCGGATCGGTATGGAGACGTCCGTACTTATCTTCGGGAGGCTATGGAACTGTTAAGAACAATCACACTTCTTTGATTTCCCTGTCGTG
The DNA here is from genome assembly GCA_005239505.1 of Nicotiana paniculata. NCBI lineage: Eukaryota > Viridiplantae > Streptophyta > Magnoliopsida > Solanales > Solanaceae > Nicotiana > Nicotiana paniculata. The sequence continues at coordinate 13,781 of ML355145.1, forward strand.
CGAATTATTAACATCAAAATTCTAAAATTCTCTATTCTATTATTTCTCACAGATGGTGAGGACCCGTACAATAAGATCCAATGATCAGGCACCCGAGCCCCCTGCCAGAGCCTCCAGAAGCTGGGGTCGGGGTAGAGGATGACCACGCGGTGCAACCAGAGCACTTGCGCGAGCTGCGACAGAGGAGCCCCCAACAGCTCCAGCTGGAGGGCCGACACCAGAGGTTCCCATTGCTGCTCCATCCCTCCAAGAGACTTTAGCTCAGTTCATGAGCATGTTCAACACTTTAGCTCAGGCTGGAATGATTCCGATAACTCCTGCCACATCTCAGGCCAGGGGAGAGGCACAGACTCCCGCAGTCGGTACTCCTGAGTAGAGGGTCCAGGTTGATCAGACCCTAGAGTTTATTCCTATGCCCCTAGTGGCTCCGGTTCAGAATGAGACCAGGGTAGCTGCTTCTGAGGCAGAGCAACTTAGACTTGAAAGGTACAAGAAGTACCACCCACCTACTTTCAGCGGATTAGCTTCAGATGATGCTCAGGGTTTTCTAGAGGAGTGTTATCATATTCTCCGCACTATGGGCATAACAGAGACGAGTGAGGTTTCTTTTACCGCTTTCCAGCTGAGGGGAGCAGCCTATCAGCGGTGACGTGATTATGAGCTGAGTAGTCCGGACGAGGCAACCTCACTCACTTGGACTCGGTTCTCAAATATGTTTTTGCGTGAGTATGTCCCTAAGAGCCTTAGGGATGCTTGGCGCGCAGAGTTTGAGCAGCTGCGCTGGCGTTCTATGACTGTGTCAGAGTATGCACTCCGTTTCAGTGAGTTAGCCCGGCATGCACTGTCTTTGGCTGCTACAGTCAGAGAGAGGGTTCGTCGCTTCATTGAGGGGCTCCATACCAGTATCAGGACCAGTATGTCCAGGGACTTGGAGATGGATATCTTTATCAGCAGGTCGTGAGTATTGCGAGAAGAGTCGAGGGCATGCTATCCCGGGACAGAGAGGAGAGAGAGGCCAAGATATCTCGAGAGACTAGTCATTATTCAGGAGCTCATGCCCGGCAGCTCGCCATGGTAGGGGTTTTGTGAGTCGCCCTATTCATTCAGCTCTTCCAGCCGTCAATGGTGTTCCAGCTCCTCCCAAGCCCCAGGAGACTTATTATGCACCGCCAGTATCTAGTGTGTCTCCTGCTCGAGGTGCTATTAGCGGCCAGTCCAGCAGGCCAAGCCCGAGTCAGTCTCAGCTGCCGCATCCTCTGAGGGGTTGTTTTGAGTATGGTGATACTCGTCATATGGTGAGGGATTTCCTTAGACTAAGGAGGGGTGAAGCTCCACAGACTTCTCAGCCACCACGTGCTCCCCCGGGTCCTCCGGCCATACTTCCAGCCTCAACTTTCGCCCACCTACTCAGGCAGGTCGAGGTGGAGGTCAGGGAGGTCGAGGTCGCCCTAGAGGAGGAGGCCATGCCAGGTATTATGCCCTTACAGCTTGTTCAGAGGCAGTTGCTTCCGATTCTGTCATCACAGGTATTTCTCTAGCCTATGATAGGGATTCATCACTGTTATTTGACCCAAGCTCTAGGAATTCATATGTGTCTTCTTATTTTGCTCCACATTTTGGGGTATCTCGGGATTATTTGAGTTTCCCTGTTTATGTATCTACTCCTATGGGAGTTTCTCTTGTTATAGACCGCGTATATTATCGTGTTTGATTGCTTTTAGTGGTTTTGAGACCAAAGCCAATTTATTATTGCTCAGTATGGTAGATTTTGATGTTATCTTGGGCATGGACTGGTTGTCACCCCATTATGCTATTCTTGATTGTCACGCTAAGACCTGACGCTGGCTATGCCAGGCTTACCGTGATTAGAGTGGAGAGGTACCTTAAAGTATACTCCCCGTAGGGTTAGTTCATTTCTTAAGGCTTAACGAATGGTTGAGAAGGGGTGTGATGCGTATTTAGCCTATGTGAGAGATGTCAGTAGTGATACCACTACAGTTGAGTCAGTTCCAGTAGTGAGGGACTTCCATGATGTGTTTCCAGATGATCTTTCGGGCATATTGCCCGACAGAGATATTGATTTTGGCGTTGTTTTATTGCCGGCCACTCAACCCATATCTATTCCTCCTTACCGTATGGCTCCTCCTAAGTGGAAGGAGCAGTTGCAGGAGATGCTTGATAAGGGATTCATTAGGCCTAGTGTGTCACCTTGGGTTGCTCCGGTCTAGTTCGTGAAGAAAAAGGATGGTTCTGTGCGTATGTGTATTGATTATCGCCAGCTGAACAAGGTTACTGTGAAGAACATGTATCCTTTCCTCAGTTACAGGGTGCTAGGGTGTTTTCCAAGATTAACTTGCGTTCAGGCTATCATCAGTTGAAGATTCGGGAGCCGGATATCCGAAGACTGCCTTCAGGACTAGATATGGTCATTATGAGTTTCTTGTCATGTTTTTTGGGCTGACCGATGCCCTAACAACCTTTATGTATTTGATGCACAGTGTGTTCTGGCCTTATCTTGACTCCTTCATCATTGTGTTTATTGATGACATTCTAGTGTATTCCCGGACACAGGAAGATCATTAGCGGCACCTGGGGACTATGCTTCAGACTTTGAGAGAGAAGATGTAGTATGCAAAATTTTCTAAGTACGAGTTTTGGATTGAATTAGTGGCATTCTTGGGTCATGTAGTATCGAGTGATGGGATCATGGTAGATCCAAAGAAGGTGGAGGCAGTGCGGAGTTGACCTGTACCTTCATCAGCTACGGAGATCTGCAGTTTCCTTGGTTTGGCGGGGTATTACCATCACTTTGTAGAGGGATTTTCATCTATTGCAGCACCTATGACCAGGCTGACCCAAAAGGGTGCTTCGTTCAGGTGGATAGAGGAGTGTGAGGAAAGCTTTCAGAAGCTCAAGACAGCTTTGACTACAGCCCCAGTATTGGTATTTCTTATAAGTTCTGGGTCTTACACTGTCTATTTTGATGCCTCGCAGATTGGTATTGGCACAGTGTTGATGCAGGATGGTAGGGTGATTTCCTACGCGTCCAGACAGTTGAAGGTGCATGGGAAGAATTATCCTGTCCATGATCTTGAGTTAGCATTTATTGTTCACGCCTTGAAGATTTGGAGCCATTATTCGTATGGTGTTCTTGTGAGATTTACACTGATCACCTGAGTTTGCAGCATCTGTTCAAGCAAAAGGATCTTAATTTGCGTCAGCAGAGGTGGTTGGAGATACTTAAAGATTATGAGATCACTATTTTGTACCACCCGGGGAAGGCCAATGTAGTGGTCGATGCTTTGAGTCACCGGGCAGAGAGTTTAGGGCGTTTGGCATATCTTCCAGCAGTAGAGAGGCCCTTAGAATTGGATGTTCAGGCCTTAGCCAGCCAGTTCGTGAGATTGGATATTTTGGAGCCGAGCCGAGTATTGCCTTGCGTGGTCTCTCGGTCTTCTCTTTATGACCGTATCAGGGAACATCAGTATGATAACCCCTATCTACTAGTCCTTCAGGACAGGGTTCGGCGAGGTGATGCTATAGATGTGACTATTGGTGACGATGGCGTGATAAAAATGCAAGCCGGATATGTATGCTCAATGTGGATGGGCTTGGGACTTGATTCTTGAGGAGACCCACAACTCGCAATATTCCATCCATCCGGGTGCCGCGAAGATGTACCAGGATTTGAGACAACACTATTGGTGGAGTAGAATGAAGAAAGATATAGTTGGGTTTGTGGCTAGGTGTCTCAACTGTTAGCAGGTTAAGCATGAGCATCAGAGACCGGGTGGTTTGCTTCAGAGGCTAGAGATCCCATAGTGGAAGTGGGAGCGGATAACCATGGATTTCGTAGTTGGGCTCCCATGGACTTCGAGGAAGTTCGATGCCATTTGGGTGATTGTGGATCGGTTGACCAAGTCAACTCATTTCATCCCGGTGATGACTACTTACTTTTCAAAGAGGTTGGCTGAGATTTACATCCGAGAGATTATCCGCCTTCATGGTGTCCCAGTTTCCATCATTTCAGACAGAGGTACATAGTTTACATCACGGTCCTGGAGAGCTGACAACAGGAGTTGGGAACTAGGGTGGAGCTGAGCACAACATTTTTCCCTCAGACGGACGGGCAGTCCAAGCGCACGATTCATATTCTAGAGGATATGCTGCGTTCTTGTGTGATGCGGTTTGGAGGGTCATCGGACCAGTTCTTTCCACTTGCGGAGTTTTCCTACAACAATAGTTATCAGTCCAGCATTTAGAGGGCACCGTATGTGGCTCTGTATCGTAGGCGGTGTCGGTCCCCAGTGGGTTAGTTTGAGCCGGGACAGGCCCGATTGTTGGGTATAGACTTGATCCAGGATGCCCTGGATAAGGTGAAAGTTATTCAGGATAGACTTCGCACAGCAAGTCCAGACAGAAGAGTTATGCCGACTGGAAGGTTCGTGATTTAGCATTCATCGTTGGAGAGAAAGTCTTGCTTTGGGTGTCACCTATGAAGGGCCTCATGAGGTTCGGGAAGAAGGGAAATGTTACATCTCGCATTTTTGTATGTTAAAGTTTTGTCGTAAGTTAATCGTCGTAAGTTCGGGGATAGGATTATTTTGAGATTTTAAGCATTATGCTATTTCAAACAAGTGATAAGTAAATTCGTAAAGGTGAGAGGGGAAGCAATTCAAAGAAAATGAATTTTCGTCAAAGTTTGGCATGTTGGGATAAAAATATGGCCCGAACTAAAATACTTGGTATTTACGGACTAGTACCATACAAGATACCATATGACACGATAGTATGATGAATAAGGTGTATTAAAAAAAATAGTAGTATTTTAAGTAAGTGGAAATAATTCTCAATTATGCGGGTAATTGATTAATTATTGGGTAATGGGACATTACCTAATTAATTGGGGATATATTGGATAAGATTAACCCCAAAACGTGGCAGCATGCCGCATATTAAAAGAATGACTCTTGAACAATTTTTTTATAAGGTGGCATCTTAATGCCTTAGTTACAAGACACCTCATACTCAGAAGCTTTCAAAACAAACCATTCTTGAAAATTTCATTTCCAATGTTTCAACACCAAGACAATAATGTTAGCATTCTGATAATTCATTCTCAAAAACACATATCATTCTAAGATATTAGTTTCAACTTTATGTATTCATTTCTAAGTTCTTGAATACAAACAAACTTTTCATTCTGAAATACTTATATCAGATTCTAAACCTTACACAGCAAACGTGATTCTTCAAATCCCTACACCTTCCTACAAAACATACTGCAACGTGACTGCTTGCATTATAACAATTCCAACGAGAATTTTTTTGCGGTTCTAAAGGAGTATGGTGCAACCTTTTTCCAAGAATATCATACAGATTTTTTCCTACTCCAGGTATGTTAAGGCTATCCCTTCTTTCTTTTTGGCATGATATATACGAATGAATGAAACGAGAAAATGTACAACTTCCATAAAATACTCTATTCGTAGAAATGCTAAAGATGTGTATTTTTTTTATTCTTCCACGTGTCATATTATTCTATCGTCTGTTCATGGGTCTCAGAAAATTCGTAAGTTGATAAAGTTTGTTTCATGATATTAATCAGAGGCAATAATGGTTTTATGATGTTTCGAGAGGTTTTATTGACGTACTTCTCATGCATTGCATTCATTTATACATGTACATTGAACCATGACCAGATGGCGTTATATACGTGTATATATGTATATTATATGTATATGAGATATGGGAAAAAGGTTACGGCGTTATATACATACCATCACCTGATCAGCTGGTATAAGTGATGATTTTGCCCACAGTGGCCGAGATGATATGATGGGATGTCCTCAGAGGCCTGCTGATGTTATGAAACATATACCTATGCACGACATGACATTCATACGCATATGCATGACACTACAATTATTTCATGAATTACTGAGTTATCCAGATTTACAGGTTGAGTCATTTATTATATATCTCTTCCATGTATGTTATGTACTTATTTATGTGCCTTACATACTCGGTACATTTTTCGTACTGACGTCCCTTTCGCCTGGGGACGCTGCATTTCATGCCTGCAGGTCTCGATAAACAGGTCGAGATCCCTCCAAGTAGGCTATCAACTCAACGAAAGATGTTGATGCGCTCCATTTGCTTCAGAGTTGCTTGTTTGGTTAGTATGATTTAGACGTGTATTGTTTGGTATGGCAGGACTGTCCCCACCTTTATGAAAATTATGTATTCTTAGAGGCTTGTAGATAGATGTCATGTACGTAAAAGATTGTGTGGCCTTGTCGGCCTATGTTCAGTATACGAGTGGTTATTTTGATCTTATAGGCCCGCATGTCTTATGTATAAGTTGGTATCACATGTTGTATTCTACTCATCTCACGACCGCTTTCCGGCTCAGTTATCTATGATAGTATGACATGAAAAGATATGTTATGTTGGTACTCGGTTGAGTAGGGTACTGGGTGCCCGTCTCGGCCTATCGGTTTGGGTCGTGACAAAAGTGGTATTAGAGCAGTTCTGTCCTAGGGAGTCTACAAGCCGTGTCTAGTAGAGTCTTGTTTATGGGTTTATCATGCACCACACTTATAAGCAGGAGGCTACAGGGCTTTTAGAACTGTCACTCTTTCTTCTTACTCTAGATCGTGAGGTAGAGCTCGATTGTAAGAACTCAATTTCCTAAATTATATCTTATTCATAATACGATAATACCTACATCTACAAAGACGTTTGGTAAGGTATTGAATGTGGTTGTGGAAGAATTGAGTCAGAGGAACTCGATTTTGCATCATGCTTATGATGAATGTAAGGTCTCCAGCAGAACACGAGGATACTAAGACATGCAAGCTTCTTGATAAGGATCCCTAAGACAAGATTGTCTATCCACTCTTACAGTATGGAATAAGAGAATCAGAAGGTAGAAAAAAGTTTCAACAAATAGAAGAAGCAAGGTGAAGAAGTGTACGAGGTACCTAATTAGTAGAGATGAACATTACCTACAATTCAGGAAGAGAAATATAAGCATTTTGAGTTACCTTCATTAATAACAGAGGTATGTACAATTGACTGCACTCATCTCAGTTATGCCCTATGGGGGTTAACAGGTGTAATTTAAGAAAATGATGGAACATCAGAATACGGTTGGGGTTACAGTAACCCAAAATGGTTAATGGATTGTTTGTATGAGTTGACATTTCCAAAGGATATTACAAATGTGCTAATAGATCTCCTTGTAAGACACCTAGGTGATGCACTCTAGAATATTACAATTAGATATGACTACTAGCATGATAAAAAAAAATTTCGAAGATAGGCACTGAAATGCCTGGAAGGGATAAATATTACCTTAGTGTGACTCTCGTCCCTAGTAGAGCAAGGACGTTGAGCAACCCGAAGAGCCGATGAATGAAGTAAGTAGTGCGAAAAACGAAAGAATGCCTTGTTGAAGTTTTCACAAGAAAGGGATAGGCAGAAATATTAGCAGAATAATGAGAAGAGAGATAAGGAAGAATTATGAGTAAGATGTGATACATGGGCGACAACGGTAGAGTGTTACAGAATCTATAGTCAAATGAAGAAAAAAGACGAGAGGTGACATGCCTTGAGACAACAAAAGAATAAAGGCTATAAAGTCATATCCTCATTTCGAGAAAAAAGCTCGGGACTCCAACGCGACTACCTGAAGGAAAAGTTAGACCCTAGAGTAATAGAAATCAATATGGACGGGTGAACAAGGTAAACTAAACATGAATTAAGGATTGAGTGATTTGATGATGTTGACATCATGAGAATTTCAGATTTGCGTTCCGACCATAATAGAATGGACAACAGAAGAAGGTTCATAAGAAATTCAGAGAAAGGTCATTCAGGAAGATGCTTCCCTAAGGCAAGAAATGTGAGCAAAGTTAAGCTTAAGGGACTGTATGTGCCAGTAGCGCTAAGTGTCACCATCGCGAGTAAGGGGAATTATTATCCTTGGTATAGAAGGATTGCTGCAAGGTGAGTAAGGATCAGTAATGTTGTGAAACGACGCCAAAGATAAAGAGGTAAAACATCTATAGGTAGATCCTCGTGGCTTCAACTCTTAGTACTCCCCTAAAGGGGGGAATATGGAGTGATGTGGCATTAAGTCAAAATTAAGTGGTTCTAGTGACTATGGAATGGAAAGGAAGAATGCGATAAAAATGAAAAAGGAATGAGATGGCACTTATCCAAATCCTACAGATATGCTACGATTCCGGAATATTGTGTAAGCATGACGTCAAGGAGAGGAAGTAAAGGTTCTTGCCCGAGTTGTTATTAATAAATAAGAAGCCAGTGCGAGACGTAAGCTAACACAAAGGAAATAACCAAGAAAGATTACGCAGAATATTGATATGAGAATGGGCCAATGAGTAGTTAGTAATTGATCAGGAAGAGACCAACTATGGAATTGTGTAAGACAGACATAGTAAAACCCAACATGGAGAATTCAGCCTCGCAGTAATGTCATTATAATACTTGAGATATATTCAAATAGGAGTTGGGGTAGTTAAAGGTACCGTATGAGTGTTACGGGGATAAAATAAAGTGCCATTGGGAAGGCAGTCAAAATATCAGTTCAGAAGCAACCTTACAAGCATAAGGGCATGGAGGTAAACAACTACAAATGATTATAGGCAAGGAAGGACATCAAAAAGGTCCATAATAGGCTCATAGCTTTACGAGAGTCAAGGGTTCTCCCTAAGTATTACAACGAAAGACTAGCTGAGGAGATAAGGAAGAAGGTTTCAACCTAAGCACAACGACCTAAAGAGGAAATGGTCATGTAACAACAGTCTTGCAACAACATTGTAAGCACTCCAAACGAAAGTGGCACCTACCGTGGCGAATGAACGGGAAGTCAAATTAAAAGTAATATTCGAGATAATATGAGTTGTATGAAAACTCTGGTAAATGTGGGCACTAAGATAAGCTAAGTATGGACGCAACAAGGGGGCATAAAGACCAGGATAAGTAATAGCTTACATTGAAAGAAATCTAAGATGGAACGAAAGAAGTTATTCGATCAATGATCCAGAGTTAGTTATGTTATGGATGCACTCAAGATTTCAGAGTATTATCCATGCAGCATATATGTCGGCAATCATACAGCCGTAGAAGACTCCGGTGTAAGTTAAAAGAAAGAATTAAGTTCAGGTCATGGACAAAGGATTGAATTGTTAGATGATGGTATCATGGATATTCCATAGCATCCATGAAAGGCTAAAGTAACACCATGAGCCGCAAATCAAAATATAGCTTAAGCATAAAGGCCGATCAAAAGGAGAAGGAAACTAAAGAGTTACATCAACAAAGTAAATTAGGAATTTGATTACTGAACCTAGAAAATTATAGACCTCGTGATTAAGAATATGCCAAGATTACTATTAAATATCAGATGTACAAGAGAGATAGTACAATAGCCATATTCTATAACGACTCTACAATAAAGCCAGTTAGAAGAAGTACCAGCCTCATAAGAAGTCAGTATGAAGCTCCCACCAGATTGTGTATGCACCAGCAGTGCAAGTATTATAATAAAGCTTCAAGTTATGGACGTGAATTATACCTATGTGGAAGGGAGATCATGAAAGAGATAGAAGATGCGATGCGAGGAAGGTAACAACGTACACAAGATACTCAAGGGCAGAAGATCGTGAATAGTCCATACTTCGGATAGAAGGATAGTGGTGTTAGGATTCAGTATCCAGGAATGATAGCAGCGTCTTTAGTGGTATATCTTCCAGCCTATGATTTCTACGTACTGAGAGGTCAAGTTAAGAGAGTAAAAAAAGAGTTAGAGATGGTGTGATATCTCGGATGATGTTCCAGAATAACACAAGGAAACCTATGATGAAAGCAAGTTGAAAGAAGGATGCGAGTAATATAAATAGAAATATGTAGGTTGCAAGCTAAAGTATGGTAAAGCGACAAGGTTTTAGGAAGACAAGAGTAAGGATAAGAAAGGGCAAGTGATCAGGTGACGAGAATTGATAAGTCCTCAGGATTAAGCCCATGAAAACAAGAAGAGCTGATGGTTTCTCTAAGTTATACAAAGCTCAGTATAGCCTAAATGAACTCAAATGAGTCTAAGACTAATGGAATTTAGAAGAGATGGAATGCTATCCTGGTAGTAGAATGAAAGTGTAATTGTGATAGATAAAGGATGACGTTTGGGCCTTCGATTAAGTAATGATGTCATGAATTGTACATGATTAATACCCACGTAAGGTAAATCACACTGGGATGCTATAAAATACGATTATGGAAGTATGGTATCGTATCGCCCCCAGGGGGATCAAGACAATCACTTCAAATGTTCCATGATGACACGTGAGCCCTAGCGACAGTTTTACATAAGAGATCAAGTTATCAGTGATAGATGATACATCTACATTAAGGCGAATCGACAAAGGATAGGCAAAAGTCATAAAGTACTAGGTGATATTAGGCCCTCATTCTTAAGATGAACAATAATGAAGATGCATTAAAGAACATAGATTTATACATATATGATAAGCAATGAGGGTAGCTGGAGTTGGTTGCAGACCACAGTAACGATAAATATTATGGTAGTATGACCTACCTAGATGTAGTAAAGTCATATGAATGGATAAACAAATCTATGAAATAAGGTATTACAATATTCGTAAGTTCAACAAAGTATCAAGCGAAGAACTTCAGTATACATATAGATCCCCAGAGAGACGACTTATTAAGCTCTGTATATGTTTACAAAGTAAGGCCTAGAAATTGGCTAAAAGCTGGAGAAAAAAAGAGAGAAGAGACATATAAGCGCACTTACAAGGTCAGAGTCGTACATGATGCATGATAGAAGGTAGCAACAGTTATGAGACTGGAAGGATTCCGACCATAATTCGTGGTATGAGAAAGAGGCCTAAGGAGGGGAATGCCCTGGACTTTAGATTTAATCACATAACAGTTTCCTAGATGGAAACGAGAGTAATAAAGTATTCGGAAGACATAGACTATGAAAATGATAAGAGTACCAGTCAACATTCGAGGATGAATGTTCCAAAAGGGGGAATGATGTTACATCCCGCATTTTTGTATGTTAAAGTTTTGTAGTAAGTTAATCGACGTAAGTTCAAGGATGGGATTTTTTTGAGATTTTAAGAATTATGCTATTTCAAACAAGTGAAAATTAAATTCGTAAAGGTGAGAGGGGAAGCAATTCAAAGAAAACGAATTTTCGTCAAAGTTTAGCATGTTGGGATAAAAATAGGGCCCGAACTAAAATACTCGGTATTTACGGACTAGTACCATACAGAATACCATATGACCACGATAGTATGATGAATAAGGTGTATTAAAAAAAATAGTAGTATTTTAAGTAAGTGTAAATAATTCTCAATTATGCGAGTAATTGATTAATTATCGGGTAATGGAACATCACCTAATTAATTGGGGATATATTGGATAAGATTAACCCCAAAACGTGGCAGCATGCCGCATATTAAACGAATGACTCTTGAACAATTTTTTTATTAGGTGGTATCTTAATGCCTTAGTTACAAGACACCTCAAATTTTGAAGTTTTCAAAACAAACCATTCTTGAAAATTTCATTTCCAATGTTTCAATACCAAGACAATAACGTTAGCATTCTGATAATTCATTCTCAAAGACACATCTCATTCTAAGATATTAGTTTCAACTTTATGTATTCATTTCTAAGATCTTGAATACAAACTAACTTTTCATTCTCAAATACTTATATCAGATTATAAACCTTACACAACAAACGTGATTCTTCAAATCCCTACACCTTCCTACAAAAAATACTGCAATGTGACTGCTTGCATTAAAACAATTCCAACGAGAATTGTTAAAATCTTAGCAACGCAAAATTTTACTGTTCTAAAGGAGTATAATGCAACCTTTTTCCTAGAATATCATACGGATTTTTCCCTACTCCAGGTATGTTAAATCTATCCCTTCTTTCTTTTTGGCATGATATATACGAACGAACAAAATGAGAAAATGCACAACTTCCATAAAATACTCCATTCGTAGAAATGCTAAAGATGTGTATATTTTTATTCTTCCACGTGTCATATTATTCTATCATTTGTTCATGGGTCTCAGAAAATTCGTAAGTTGATAAAGTTTGTTTCATGATATTAATCAGAGGCAATAATGGTTTTATGATGTTTCGAGAGGTTTTATTGATGTACCTCTCATGCATTGCATTCATTTATACATGTACGTTGAACCATGACCAGATGGCGTTATATACGTGTATATATGTATATTATATGTATATGAGATATGGGAAAAATGTTACGGCGTTATATACACACCACCACCTGATCAGCTGGTATACGTTGATGATTTGCCCATAGTGGACGAGATGATATGATGGGATGACCTCAAAGGCTTGATGATGTTATGTACGTACAGACCTAAGCATTACATGACATTTACATACATATGCATGACATTATAAACATTTCATGATTTACTGAGCTATCTAGGCTTACAGGTTGAGTCCTTTACTCTATGTTTCTTCCATATCCTTTACATACTAATTTACATGCCTTACATACTCAGTACATTATTTGTATTGAAGTCCTTTTGTTGGGGACGCTGCATTAATGCCTGCTGGTATAGATAATCAGTTTGACGAGCCCCCATAGTAAACGAAATCGGCATTCAATGAAGGAACGGTAAGACTCCACCTCATTCGGAGTGCAGCCGAGTCTATGAGTCATCGTGTTAGAGTTTTGCTACAGACTTTTGGGTAGGACGGTACCCTGCTCCATTTTATGTCAAATAATCTTAGACGCTTTGTAGGCAAAGGTTCATTTTGTACAGTATGCCATAGGCCTTGACGGCCCATATGTATTCATGTTTTAAGAATGATAGTTTATTGATACAGTGTTGCCCACTTGTAGTTATGCATTATGAGTTGTGGCCATGTGAGCCCATGATAGTTACATAAGGAATGAGTCAAGCTAACTCGACCTATGTATGTTCTAGTTTTGGTCGAGCGATCGTGAGTTACAGAGTAGTTCGCTCGGGATAGCTCGGCACTGGGTGCCAGCCATGCCTCCCCAGGTTTGGGGCGTGACAAAGTGGTATCATAGTGGGTCGTGTCCTAGGAAGTCTACAAAGCCGCGCCTAGTAGAGTCTCACTTATGGGTGTGTTGCGTGCCACATTTATAATTGAGAGGCTATTGGACATTTAGGAAATGTTCCCTTCTTTTGTTTCCAGATCGTGCCATAGAGCTGAGCCGTAAGAAGTCAGTATGAAGTTTACGCTAGGTTTTGTATGCACTAGAAGTGCAGGTATTACAAGTGGAGCTTTAAGGAGTAATTTCCACCTATGTTGTAGGGAGGTTATGAAAGAAACAGAAGATACAATGCGAGATTGAAGGGTAAGCAAGGTAAAGGTGAAGAAGATACGAGATACTCCAGTACAAACCTTGTTAATAGTCGAGACTTCGGATATAGTTTTGGTTTTAGTTTAGTTAGAGAGGAGACCCTAGTGAAAATTTGAAAATATCTAAGAATTAACATTCGAGGACGAATGTTCTAAAGGGGGGAAGGATGTTACACCCCGTAATTTTAACAACCTTGATATATATATATATATATATATATATATATATTTGATATGGTATTTTGAGTGGAACATTTTTGTAAAGAAAAAAAAAGGGTTTGAAAAATATGATTTTATATAATTATTAATATTACTACTTTCGAATATGTTTTAAATTATACACATAATATGAGAAAGTTAATAAGATTTTCTTTATTGTAAAGATATATTTTTCACAAGAAAAGAAGGTTATATTTTTATTATTTTAAGAACTAAGCGTACAAATTTTTTTACTACATGAGATTAGAAAAATTAGAAGTTGAGAAAATATATGTATTTTTACATCAATATTTTAATGAAATAATAGTGTATATATTAATTTTATATGGTATCACATGACCACTTTGTCACGCCCCAAACCTGGGGAGTCGTGGCTGGCACCCGGTGCCGAGCTGGCCCGAGCGAACCACTCTGTAAGCCATGATCATTCAACCAAAACTAGAACATATATAGGTCGAGTTGGCTGAACTCATTCCTTTTGTAACTATCATGGGTCAACATGGCCACAACTCATAATGTACAACTGTAAGTGGGCGAACACTGTATCAATAAATAATCGTTCTTAAAACAGGAATACATATGGGCCGTCAAGGCCTCTGACATACTGTACAAAATAAATATCTATCTACAAAGCCTCTAATAGTATTAGACATCAAACAGAACAGGGTACCCGCCTACATGTAAGTCTATAGCAAAACTCTAACACGATGACTTATGGACTCGGTCGCACTCCGAATGAGGTGGAGTTTTACCGATCCTTCGCTTAATGCTAACCTCGTCTACCATGAGGGCTCGACAATCTGATTATCTATACATGCAGGAATGAATGCAACGTCCCCAACAAAAGGACGCCAGTACAAATAATGTACCGAGTATGTAAGACAGAAGTGAAACAATACAATAAGTCAACATTAATTAAAGACATATAAGAATCAACCTGAATCTCTGAAGTGTCATCGTATATGCATACTTATACTTATATATATAATACTTCTCTTCTAATCTATTATCCATATCGTATGATGCATGACTACCCAACTGATTAGTGGTAACTGCCCGACCACTCGTCGCACGATGATAAATGTATAACTGTCCAACCGGTGGTAAATAATGATACATAACTGCCCAACCGGTGGTAACTACCCGACCGGCCATAGCCTTGTGGTAAATACATGTCTGCCCAACCGGCTATAGCACAGTGGTAAATGAATATGTATGACTGCCCAACCGGCCGTAGCACAGTGGTAAATATGTAACTGCCCAACCGGCCGTAGCTCGGTGGTAAATGCATATGCATGAAGATACATGTATTACTATATTATAAACATTAACATCTCTGTCATATACCTCAATAGGGACTTAGGGACATACTTAGACATGCTTGAATATCATTTTATAGGAATGAATAACATAGACATCCTTAATCGCTAAGAGTAGAAACACTTATGAAATAGCATTACGTTTACGTATCGTTATTTGGATCATGCCAAAAGAAGAAAATATTAGCCTTAACATACCTGAACCGATTCTCGTAGAATTTTCAATTCACGCTTTACAAAATCAATCAACCAACGTTATCAATTCTTGGGACGCATTTGTTTTGCTCTTTAAAGAGCTTATGATAAGACATTCTACTATAAGAGATTCAATTTGGTTTGTAAGACACATGAATTTACGTTGCCAAAAATGAGAAGTAAGTTGATAGTCTTATTAATTATAGAAATCTTTTGGGTGTGTCCCACTTGTTGGATGACTAAGGCTTCCTAATCCCTCAAAATATGCCATCTATACAAGACTTAATGAGTCACTTAAAAGGGATTGGGGTGCTGCTACATAATTCCTTAGTTGGGGGTTTAATCATTATTCAATAATTCCCTAATTATTTAGGTAATATTACATTAACCAATAATTAATCAATTACCCACATAATTAAGAATTATCTCAAATTACTTAAAATACTACTCATTTTTAACACACTTTATGTACCCTACTATCATGGTCATGTGGTACCATATAAAATAAATACATACACTATTATTTCATTCAAACATCCACGTAAATATATATATACTTTCTCAACTTATAATTTTTCTAATCTCATATAAAGAGTAAAAATTCTCATACGCTTAATTCTTAAAATGGTAAAAAGATATCCTTCTTTTCTCGTGAGAAAATAATTTCTATCTTTACAATAAAGAAAATCTCATAAACTTTCTCATATTATGAGTATAATTGAAAGTAGTAATATTAATAATTATATAAATCACATTTTTCAAACTGTTTTGCAAAAATATTTTACTCAAAATACCATATCAAATGTATATAATGGTATCAAGGTTATTAAACTTACGGGGTCTTATAATAACATAGTGACAAATCCTCTATAATCTCATGAATGATCTTCATTCCTTGAAGTTCATATGAATTACTACGACTTTTCCTAATAATAAGGTGCGGAATGTAACACCAAGTATGGAGGTTATGGTAATATCGCAAGTGCAAGAGTTTATGACTGAGAAGCATTATATACCTTGGGCTATGGACTGTGTAAGTTGTTCCGGATTTGGCGGCTGTTCTTGCATGTCATGGAAAAGGGTATTATAGTGTAACAACCCGGCCGGTCGTTCCGTGAGATTTACCCCATTTCCCCTATTTCTGCATTTGTTATGTATCGGTATCTTATTTTTGATGTGTTGGATCAGTTGGTTTGGGTCCGGAGTAGTTATGGTGAGAGTTTAGGCATTTAGCCTTTTAAAGTAGCCTAATAGTTGAGAAAGTCAACTGAGNCTCCGGTTGGCAGTGGAAAATAGGCTATCGAGGTCGGAATGGAATTCCAAAAGTTGGAACAATTTCGTAATGTCATTTTGGATATGTCCGCAAAATTTCAGGTTAATCGGAGGTGTTTTGGTTGGTTTCGGCGTAGTTGGCGAATTTTAGGGGTTTCAAAGTTCTTAGGCGTGAATTTGATGAAAATTTGGTGTTTCCGTGTTGTTTTTGGTGTTTCGAGGGCTCGACTAAGTTGGAATAATGCTACGGGGTGTTTTGGTATGTTTGGTTGGGGCCCCGAGGGGCTCGGGATTGATTTCAGATGGTTGACGAGAAGTTGGAGTATTATTGGAAATCTGCTGGCTGGTTTGCTTGTGTTTTCGCACCTGCGGAAGGGGAGTCGCAGGTGCAGTTGCGCAGGAGCGGAGAGAAAGGTCGCAGGTTCGAGTTTTGCCTATTTAGGGAATGGTCTGCAGGTGCGAGGGGTTTGTCGCACCTGCGATGTCGCTGGTGCGGAAGGTGCATTGCACCTGCGAAGCCGCAGGTGCGGAAAGGTGGTCGCAGGCGAGAGAATTTGCCAGTTAAGTGAGTCTCGCAGGTGTGCACCCTGGGACCGCAGGTGCGGCCAATTGTCCGCAGGTGCAGAAATGACTGTGCAGAACAGTATAAAAAGGACCCCTCCGCAAAATTTATTAGTTTTCATCAATTTGCATGCGGGAGGAGTTCATTGAAGGTGGTTTTGAGAGAGAATTTCAAAGTTCTCCAGCAAAGGTAAGTTTTTTGGTTGTTAATCCCTTTCCTATGCTATTTTTTTAAGATTAGGCTTGAAAATTTAAGGATATGGGTAGGAAAGTTGGAAAAATGGGAGGAAAGAATTGGGATTTCTTTTGAGGTTTTGGAATGGCAATTGTGGTCCAAATTTGGTGTTCTTGGTATGTATAGAATCGTGGGAGGACGAGGTTTCTAATAATGTAAAAATTATTGAATTCCGAGATGTGGTCCCGGGGCTCGGGTTTTGCTGAATTTTGAGATTTTTGATTAAATTGATAATTTTCGATTGGGTTGTGTCCCTTGAGTATATATTAATGATGTTGAACTGGTTTTGGCTAGATTCGGAGCAATCAGGATCAAATTTGAGGGGCAAAGGAATAGCTGACTAGTGTCGCGGCCCGATAGAGGTAAGTAATGGTCTTAAATCTTGTCCTGAGGGTATGGAACCCCGGATTGCATTATTTTCTCACTGATTTTTAGAAAGGCACACATGTCGGATGACGAGTATGTGGCGCGTAATGATTTTTTGGATTGGACTAGGTCCTCTCCGCGACAACTAATGAGTTGTATATTTACTCAAAATCTTATGTTAAATTATGTTCTAAATATTTGTGAAATATTTGGGTTGTAAGACGTGTTTAGGGCCTCGTGCCGATCTGTTTAGACCCCTTTGAGGACGTTTTACTGTTGTTTTCCTCACTACCTGTTGATGATTTTACTCAGCATCATTGTGCATACTGTTTTATTTGAAACCCAGCCTGATTTACACTACATGAGCATTATAATGATGTTTTCGGGTCGAGTACCCCGTTCTATTACTTCGCCCGAGGGGCTTTTCGAGTGGTTCCACCGAGTGTGGCCAAGGGCCAAGAGTGATGGTGAGGTTCTGAGTGATATTAGCCTTTGGGCTGAAGGAGCCCCTCCGGAGTCCGTACACACCCCAAGTGAGCGCAACGAGTGCGAGTGATTTGAGTGATTGGGAGGCATGCGTGGCTATGAGGTGCTGAGTGATTGTGAGGTGTTGAGGGATTGTGAGGCATGCCCGAGGGGCTGATTATGAAATATTTTTTTGCCCGAGGGGCTACTTATGATTTTATTACATTCATTTGCATACCAAATCCTTGTTTTAAAGTTGTTAAAAATGTGCATTGTTTTAAGGACTTTTGTGAAGTTGATTTCTAAGGCATGACGATTTCGTATATCTATGTATACTATTGGAAAGTAAGGCTGTGTATATTGTGACTTGATGACATTGATTTTTATGTGATTCCTTGCTAGTTAGACTTGATTTATTTCCATTACTACTGAGTTGGCGTACTCACATTACTCCCTGCACCTCTGTGTGCAGATTCAGGAGCAGATATTAAGCGTTAGCTTTTATATATATATATATATATATCGCAGCAGAGCCGTATCATGGGGATATAGAGGTAGCTGTTCAGCGTTCGCAACATCTCTGCTTTCCCTTCCTGTTGTATTTAGCTTTGATTCGGAGTTTTGTATCATAATACTTTATTTTGGCTTATTTCACTAGATGCTCATGACATGTTGGCTCTGGGTTTTTGGGATGGCAGTACTGTATATAAAATTGGCCTACTATATTAAGAACGTTCTGTATATTGTTATGAATTGCTTGAAACTTAAATGGGATTTTCAAAAGGAAATGTGAACACACGGTAGTCGTCTAGCCTAGTTCCACGATAGGCGCCATCACGGTCGGTTAGGATTTGGGGTCGTGCTAGTTTGGTATCGGAGCCCTAGGTTACATAGGACTCAATGGTCATGAGCAGGTTTAGTAGAGTATTGTGGATCGGTACAGAGACGTCTGTACTTATCTTCGAGAGGCTGCTGAACTTTTAGGAAACATTCTATCTTTCTTGAACTCTTTCGTGCTGATCTATTGATTCTTGAAATCTGAACTTACATTGTTTCATTCTCTCATAGATGGTGAGGACACGCCATACCGATCCGAGTGAGCAGTCACCGGCTAGACCAGCGAGAGGTCGAGGCCGTGGTAGAGGTAGGGGCCAGCCCGCGCAGCATCCGGGGCAGTACCTCAGGATCCCCCTATTGATCATGATCAGGTTCTCGCCGATAGTGTCCCAGCGGGACAGGCTCAGGCACCAGCAGTGCCTATGGTTATTCCGGGTCTTCAGGTGGCCCTGTCTCAGATATTGTCAATATGCACCGGTTTGGCTCAGGCCGTTGCCATGTCTTCTTCTGCCACCATAGCTCAGGCCGGGGGAGGCAATCAGACTCCAGCTGCCCGGGCACCTGAGTAGGCTGCACATGGTATTCAGGCACCGGGAGCAGCCTTAGCTCAACGAGCATCTCCGATTCAGGATTATGTGGTCCTTGCTATGCCTGAGGACGAGCATCGTAGGTTGGAGAGGTTCAACAGACTTCAGCCTCCGACTTTCAGCGGTACCGAGAGCGAGGGTGCCTAGGGATTTCTAGATAGGTGCCAGAGGATACTGCACACCGGGGGTATTCTGGAGACCAGTGGGGTCTCGTTTGTTACCTTTCAGTTCGCGGGTGCTGCCTTTACTTGGTGGGAGTCTTTCGAGAGGCGTAGACCAATTGGTTCAACACCTCTTACCTGGCAGCAGTTCTCTGCGATCTTTTTGGAGAAGTATGTTTCTCATTCCCACAGAGAGGAGCAGCGTAGGCAGTTTGAGCAGCTGCGCCAGGGAGAGTTATCAGTCACTCAGTACGAGATGAGATTTTATGAGTTGGCTAGGCATGCTTCTGAGATTATCCCTACCGATAGGGAGAGGGTAAGGAGGTTCGTAGATGGTCTTTCTTATCAGCTTTGGTTGTTTATGACTCGAGAGAGAGTATCAGGTGCTTCATTCGAGCAGGTTGTTGACATAGCTCGAGATATTGAGTCTGTTCTCCACCAGGAGCGGGAGGAGAGGGAGGCCAAGAGGCCTCGTGGTTCGGGCAGTTCCAGTGGTGCTCCCTTCAGGGGACAGTTTCAGCAGGGTAGGGGCCGTCCATTTAGGCCTCCTCAGTCAGGCCGCCCAGCTTATATTGGTGCATCTTCGGGGTAGTGTCCCCGTGGTTCTCAGTTAGGCCGTACTTCATTTGGTGCCCTCCCAGCTCAGAGTACAGCTCGAGCACCTCCATTTCAGGTTTCATCTATTCAGGAGTCTTCCAGTGGCCGTGCAGGTGGTAGGTGTTTCTATCAGTCCCCGCCTCCAGCTCCAGGTAGTTGTTTTGAGTACGGAGAGTTCGGGCACGGGTGGAGGCAGTGTCCCCGCTGTTCCGGTGGATCTTCTCAGTAGAGGGTCAAGCCCTCGACTTCAGCTCCAGTCACTTCACCACCCGCCCAAGCAGCCAGGGGTGGTGGTCAATCATCCAGAGGCCGCTCTAGAGGGGGAGGTCGAGAAGGGGGAGGTCAGGCTCGTATGTATGCATTTCCAGCCAAGCCGGATGCTATGGCCTCAGATGCCATATTCCAGGTATTGTTTCAGTCTGTTGCCGTGATGCCTTGGATTTATTTGACCCTGGTTCCACATATTCCTATGTTTCTTCATATCTTTCCGGTTTTCTGGATGTGCCCCGTGAGTCTCTGGTCACCTCTGTTCATGTGTCGACTCCGGTGGGCGATATTGTTGTTGTGGACTGCGTGTATCGGTCATACATGATATCTATTGGGGGTTTGGAGACCCGAGTGGACCTACTGTTACTCAGCATGGTCGATTTTGATGTGATATTGGGCATGGATTGGTTATCTCCGTATCATGCTGTTCTTGATTGTCACGCTAAGACCGTGACCTTAGCTATGCCAGGGTTTTCGAGGTTTAAGTGGAGAGGTTCTTCCGATTATATGCCTAGCAGGGTGATTTCTTACCTCAAGGTTCGGCGCATGGTTGAAAATGGGTGTTTATCTTATTTGGCCTTTGTGAGGGATGTCGGTGGTGAGACTCCCGCTATTGATTCGGTTCCTGTGATCCGTGATTTTTCGGATGTGTTTCCTGCAGATCTGCCAAGCATGCCACCTGACATGGATATTGATTTTGGTATTGACCTGGTGCCAACACTCAGCCTATTTCTATTCCACCATATCGTATGGCGCCAGCGGAGCTAAAGAAATTGAAGGAGCAGCTTCAGGAGCTCCTGGATAAGGGGTTCATTCGGCCTAGTGTGTCACCTTGGGGTGCACCGGTGTTGTTCGTTAAGAAGAAGGATGGGTCCATGCGTATGTATATTGATTATCGGCAATTGAATAGGGTTATGGTGAAGAACCGGTATAACTTTCCCCGTATTGATGATTTGTTTGACCAGCTTCAGGGAGCCAGAGTATTTTCCTAGATTGATTTGAGATCCGGGTATCATCAGTTAAGGATTCAGGATTTTGATAGTCCGAAGACTGCTTTCAGGACCAAGTATGGTCATTATGAGTTCCTGGTTATGTCGTTTGGGCTGACCAATTCCCCAGCTGCGTTCATGCAATTGATGAACAACGTGTTTCAACCTTATCTTGATTCCTTCGTCATTGTGTTCATTGATGACATCCTGGTTTATTCTCGTAGCCAGGAAGAGCATGCTCAGCATTTGAGGGTTGTGTTACAGAGATTGAGGGAGGAGAAACTTTATGCGAAATTCTCCAAGTGTCAGTTTTGGCTGGGATCGGTAGCTTTCTCTGGGCACATGGTGTCTAGTGAGGGGATTCAGGTTGATCCAAAGAAGATAGAGGCGGTGCAGAGTTGGCCCAGACCGTCCTCAGCTATAGAGATTAGGAGTTTCCTTGGTTTGGCGGGATATTACCGTCGCTTTGTGGAGGGATTCTCTTTGATAGCTTCACCTTTTACCAGATTGACCTAGAAGGGTGCTCTATTCAGATTGTCTGATGAGTGTGAGGAGAGCTTTCAGAAGCTCAAATCAGCATTGACTACAACTCCAGTACTAGTTTTGCCTGCTGGTTCGGGTTCTTACACAGTTTATTGTGATGCTTCCAGAGTTGGCTTGGGAGCGGTATTGATGAAGAACGGTAGGGTGATTTCCTACACGTCCAGACAGTTGAAGGTGCACGAGAAGAATTATCCAGTGCACGATCTTGAGTTAGCTTCCATTGTCCATGCCTTGAAGATTAGGCGACACTATTTGTATGGAGTGCAGTGTGAGATCTTCACTGATCATCGCAGTTTGCAGTATCTGCTGAGGCAGAAGGACTTGAATTTGTGTAAGAGAATATGGTTGGAGCTCCTCAAGGATTATGACCTCACTATCTTATATCATACGGGGAAGGCCAATGTAGTGGCCGATGCCTTGAGTCGCAGAGCAGAGAGTTTGGGGAGTTTAGCTTACCTTCCAATAGTAGAGCAGCCATTAGCTCTTGATGTTCAGGCCTTAGCAGGTCATTTGGTGAGATTGGATCTATCAGAGCCCCTGCGGGTGTTGGCTTGTGTAGCCTCCAAGTCTTCTCTTTACGATCAGATTAGAGCACGCCAGTATGATGACCCACATTTGCTTGTTCTTCAGGACAGGGTCCGTCACGGTGATGCCAGGGATATGGTTATTGGTGATGATGGAGTCATGAGGATTCAGGGCCGGATTTGCGTGCCCAATGTAGGTGGACTTCGAGATTTGATTCTAGCATAGGCTCATAGTTCGCGGTATTCTATCCATCTGGGTGCCGTGAAGATGTATCAGGATTTGAGGCAGCATTATTGGTGGAGGAGAATGAAGAAGGATGTTGTGGAGTTTGTGGCTCTGTGTCTCAACTGTCAGCAGTTCAAGTATGAGCACCAGAGACCTGGTGGATTGCTTCAGATGTTTAATATTCCGGAGTGGAAGTGGGAGCGGGTCATCATGGACTTCGTAGTTAGACTCCCACGGACTTCAAAGAGGTTTGATGCTATATGGGCTATTGTGGATCGGCTAACCAAGTCCGCGCACTTCATTCCTATTAGTACTACGTATTTATCGGAGAGGTTAGCTGAGATTTATATCAGGGAGATTGTCCGATTGCATGGGGTTCCAGTTTCTATCATTTCCGACAGAGGCACTCAGTTCACATCTCAGTTTTGGAAAGCCGTGCAGAGAGAGTTGGGTACTCAGGTTGAGTTGAGCACAACATTTCATCCTCAGACCGACGGGCAGTCAGAGCGTACCATTCAGATTTTAGAGGATATGTTGCATGCTTGTGTGATTGACTTTGGTAGTACATGGGATCAGTTTCTGCCACTAGCGGAGTTTGCATATATAAACAGCTATCAGTCGAGTATTCAGATGGCTCTGTATGAGGCTTTATCTGGTAGGAGGTGTAGGTCTCCGGTTGGCTGGTTTGAGCCGGGCGAGGCCAGGCTATTGGGCACAGACTTGGTTTAGGATGCTTTAAGTAAGGCAAAGTTGATTCAGAAGCAGCTTTGCACGGCGCAGTCTTGGCAGAAGAGTTATGCGGACCGAAAGGTTCGAGATGTGTCTTTCATGGTTGGGGATAAGGTGTTGCTGAAGGTGTCACCCGTGAAGGGTGTTATGAGATTCAGGAAGAGAGGGAAGCTGAGTCCCAGGTTCATTGGGCCATTTGAGGTAGTTCAGAGGGTTGGGGAGGTGGCTTATTGGCTTGCTATGCCCCCCAGTTTATCGAGTATTCATCCAGTGTTCCATGTTTCGATGCTCCGGAAGTATGTTGGAGACCCTTCCCATGTTTTTGGATTTTAGCACGGTTCAGCTCGAGGGTGATATGTCATATGAGGTGGAGCCAGTGGATATTTTGGGTCGGCCGGTCAGGAAGCTGAGATCTAAAGATATAGTTTCAGTGAAGGTTCATTGGAGAGGGCATCCAGTGGAGGATGCCACCTGGGAGACCGAGCGGGAGATGCGGGAAAGATATCCTCACTTATTTGAGACTCCAGGTATGTTTCTAGACCCGTTCGAGGACGAACGTTTGTTTAAGAGGGGGAGGAAGTAACGACCCGGCCGGTCATTCCGTAAGATTTACCCCATTTCCTCTATTTTTGCATTTTTTATGTATCGCTATCTTGTTTTTGATGTGTTGGATCAGTTGGTTTGGGTCCAGAGTAGTTATGGTGAGAGTTTAGGCATTTAGCCTTTTAAAGTAGCCTAATAGTTGAGAAAATCAAATGAGAGTTGACTTATTGGTAAACGACCTCAGAATGCGGATTTTATGGCTCGAATAGCTTCGTTAGGTGATTTGGGACTTGGGGGTGTGTTCGGAATATTTTTATGATGTCCGGAGTAGAATTAGGCTTGAATTGGCGAAAGTTAGTTTTTGGCGATCTCCGGTTGGCAGTGGAAAATAGGCTATCGAGGTCGGAATGGAATTTCAAAAGTTGGAACGATTTCGTAATGTCATTTTGGATATGTCCGCAAAATTTCAGGTTAATCGGAGGTGTTTTGGTTGGTTTCGGCGTAGTTGGCGAATTTTAGGGGTTTCAAAGTTCTTAGGCGTGAATTTGATGAAAATTTGGTGTTTCCGTGTTGTTTTTGGTGTTTCGAGGGCTCGACTAAGTTGGAATAATGCTACGGGGTGTGTTGGTATGTTTGGTTGGGGCCCCGAGGGGCTCGAGATTGATTTTGGATGGTTGACGGGAAGTTGGAGTGATTTTTGGAAATCTGCTGTGTTGGTTTGCTGGTGTTTTCGCACCTGCGGAAGGGGAGTCACAGGTGCGGTTGCGCAGGAGCGGAGAGAAAGGTCACAGGTGCGAGTTTTGCCTGTGTAGGGAATGGTCCGCAGGTGCGAGGGGTTTGTCGCACCTGCGATGTTGGTGGTGCGGAAGGTGCATCGCACCTGCGAAGCCGCATGTGCGGAAAGGTGGTCGCAGGCGCGAGAATTGGCCAGTTAAGTGAGTCTCACAGGTGCGCACCCTGGGACTACAGGTGCGGCCAATTGTCCGCAGGTGCGGAAATGACTGTGCAAAACAGTATAAAAAGGACCCCTCCGCAAAATTTATTAGATTTCATCAATTTGCATGCGGGAGGAGTCCATTGAAGGTGGTTTTGAGAGACAATTTCATAGTTCTTCAGAAAAGGTAAGTTCTTTGGTTGTTAATCCCGTTCCTATGCTGTTTTGTTAAGATTAGGCTTGAAAATTTAAGGATTTGGATAGGAAAAAGTTGGAAAAATGGGAGGAAAGAATTGGGATTTCTTTTGAGGTTTTGGAATGTCAATTGTGGTCGGATTTTTGTGTTCTTGGTATGTATAGAATCATGGGAGGACGAGGTTTCTAATGATGTAAAAATTATTGAATTCTGAGATGTGGGCCCGGGGCTCGGGTTTGGCCGAATTTCGAGATTTTTGATTAAATTGATAATTTTCGATTGGGTTGTGTCCCTTGAGTATATATTAATGATGTTGAACTGGTTTTGGCTAGATTCGGAGCAATCAGAAGCCAAATTTAGGGGCAAAGGCATAGCGGACTAGTGTCGCGGCCCGGTAGAGGTAAGTAATGGTCTTAAATCTTGTCCTGAGGGTATGGAACCCCAGACTGCATTATTTTCTCACTGATTTTTAGAAAGGCGCACATGTCGGATGACGAGTATGTGGCGCGTACTGATTTTTTTGGATTGGACTAGGTCCTCTCCGCGGCAACTAATGAGTTGCATATTTACTCAAAATCTTATGTTAAATTATGTTCTAAAGATTTGTGAAATATTTGGGCTGTAAGCCGTGTTTGGGGCCTCGTGCCGATCTGTTTAGGCCCCTTTGAGGGCGTTTTACTGCTGTTTTCCTCACTACCTGTTGATGATTTTACTCAGCATCATTGTGCATACTGTTTTATTTGAAACTCAGCCTGATTTACACTACATGAGCATTAAAATGATGTTTTCGGGTCGAGTACCCCGTTCTATTACTTCTCCTTAGGGGCTTTTCGAGTGGTTCCATCGAGTGTGGACAAGGGCCAAGAGTGATGGTGAGGTGCTGAGTGATATTAGCGCTTGGGCTGAAGGAGCCCTTCCA
>ML355146.1:0-18619 GCA_005239505.1 Nicotiana paniculata
AAATAATTTTGAATGTTTATTTCATTCTTATGCCATACCTTACATTTAAGAATTCTAGAATAAATATGTTTGAAAAATTTAGACTTGAAAAGTCACAAGAAGAAGTGTTAGAAAGAAAAGATTTTTGGGAGTATCCTTTATTCTGAGAAGGGGTCATCGTCGAGGCTGAGGGTCCTGACCAAGGCGTTGACTTCCTGAAACTACTTGTGCCAAAGTAGGGAGCACACGAGCCGAGGGTCTCGTTGCTGTGAATTTGCTAAGCCATGCTAAGGTATGATACATGAGCGTTGAGAACCATGAAGCGAGTAGCACCTCGTGGATTGGGCCTATTCGATCGAACCCGTGCCGATCACACGGTGACTAAGACAGAAATAGGTCACGATAGTTGGAACTCCCAAAGTATAAAGAGAAGTATTTTTATTTTTATTTTTATTTTTTAAAACGAAAAGAAATTCTTTTAGAATATTCATAAACTACTATTATGCAATTAATTTTAGAATTGTTCTTAGAAGTTTTAAGTTTTCTATGCATTTAGAACCTTTGCTCATAATGTATATATTATTAAAGTTTCGTCCCTGTCGTTGAGACTCACTGAGTACAATGGATGGTACTCACGTTCTCTTTTGGGAACCTACGTTAGTCTGCGGTACAACGTAGGAACCGGTTTTGCAGGCGAACATGCTATGGGTTAGGACTTCCATCTCTTCCAGTGCCAATGGTGAGCTCCACTTTTGTTCGTGGAGTATTCCTTAAATTCATATTTATCTAGATATTTCTTTGTTTACTTAGAGAACTGGCCAGGAAATCTCATGTCCTGAGCAGTGCGTTAGTTTATCAGTAGAGGCTTCATAGACATAGTCGTGGGGTTAAGATTCAGATGTTTTTGATAATAACTTAGTAGTATTTCATTNTTGTTTAGAAAACGGGTCGTGACAATTGGGGCACTCCGAGAGTCACCGAGACTTCAGGTATTGTAGGCGCATTAAGGTTGAGGAGGTCGTGGGTGCGATGGGTAAGATGAGTCGGGGCAAAGCGACCGAACCAGACGAGATTCCAGTAGAGTTTTGGAGATATGCGGGTAGAGCAGGCTTGGAGTGGCTAACTGGGTTGTTTAATGTTATCTGCATGACAAAGAGGATGCATGATGACTCACAGGTCATCCTCAAGAGAGAAAGTTTTAAGTACTTAGAGTCTATTATCCAAGGAGATAGGGAGATCGACGGGGATGTTATGGACTGTATTGGGGTGGGGTGGATGAAATGGAGGTTAGCGTCTGGAGTCCTGTGTGACAAGAATGTGCCACCGAAACTCAAAGGTAAGTTCTATAGAGCGGTGGTTAGACAAGCCATGTTGTATGGAGCTGAGTGTTGGCCAGTCAAGAATTCACATATTCAGAAGATGAAAGTAGCAGAAATGAGGATGTTGAGATGGATGTGTGGGCTCACTAGGCTGGATAAGATTCAGAATGAAGATATTCGGGACAAGATGCGGGAAGCGCGACTTAGATGGTTCGGACACGTGCGGAGGAGAAGCCTAGATGCACCGGTTAGGAGGTGTGAGCGGTTGACTTTGGCAGGTACAAGAAGAGGCAGAGGGTGGCCTAAGAAGTATTGGGGCGAGGTGATCAGGCAGGACATGGCGCGGCTTCAGATTTCCGAGGACATGGCTCTTGATAGGAACATGTGAAGGTCGAGCATTAGGGTGGTAGGCTAGGGGGTAGTCGAGAGTTCTTCTCTCTTTGTACCGGGTAGTCTGATAGAGTTTTGTTTAGGTTTGTTAGCGGTCTATATTGTGTTCACATTGTTGTTTTGCATAGTTTGTGTTATTGTCCTTTCACTTATTCGTTGTTGTTATTTTCTTTCTGGCATCTTTTGTTATTACATGTCTTTTTATTGTCTCTCCTGTTGAGCCGAGAGTCTCCCGGAAACAGCCTCTCTACCCTTTTCGGGGAAGGGGTAAGGTCTGCGTACACTCTACTCTCCCCGGACCCCGCTAGTGGGATTTTACTGGGTATGTTGTTGTTGTTGTTGTTGTTGTAAAACATACACTAATAGCATTTCCACTTTAGACAATTGCTAATGTCCAAAAACACAGTGGGAAAAAAGGTAAATTCATGAAAAAGGGAACAAGACAGACTTTTGGAATTTTAGCCAAGAAAATCATTGATCAGAACCATATATGGTTGTTTAATCAATGCGATGTTAATTTTCATACCAATTCTGAGTTGAGCTTTCAAGGTTTATTCAAAATCTGCAGATACCCTTCATAATCCTTTTTTAGATATTACTTAAAGATGAAGCGGAAGTGCAAACGAGAGAGAGAGAGAGAGAGAGAGAGGAGCTGATCTTCTAAAACTCAAAAGATATCGTGGTACTGAAGTGCAAAAGAAATTACCAATCTATTTTGACGAATTTGATGTGTAGCGCCATATGATGCCTCCTACTAGGTTATTTACGGCATGAGCAGCCATTGGCACAAGAACAGTTGACGATAAAATTGTAGCATAACCATACGCAATTCCAACAAATGTGGCCCTGAAATTAGGACAATTGCAAAATTTAAGTCTCACCACCCTTCTTCAGCATCATAATTCAAGCAATGGATATAAATTAGGTCTTGAGCCTTACATATATCTTATAAGACTCTAGTAAATGGACAAGAAAAAGCCACCAAGTTATATTGTGAAATATCATGTCACAAGCACAAGGACACCTCATGGTAGAAAAAGAAAAAAAAAATATTGACTTGTATCTAGAAATTTGCTTAAATATGATTATCTACAGAAAATACCACAGTTGGAAAATAAGTTTTAAAAAAATACCAGACAGCAAAGGAGTACTTTCGACCACTGCCCAAGTGTAATATCCCAAATATGGAAGCAACTGCCACGACACTCTGCCAATTGATGCCAAAAAGTGGTAGCAGTGCACCACGGAAAAGAAGCTCCTGTGTCATTGAGATACCCATACAAGCTTGTAATCAGTTCTGAAATTTCAAGATGAAGAACTCATTTAGCAGTTTAAACAAGTAGAGTAATTGAGAAGTATAACGAAAGACTTTCTATGCATACCTCACTAATGCCCGGAAGAAGTGATACCACTATGTAATCCAATGGTTCAAGTGAACTTAAGACCTGAAATGGAATTTATTTTTCTTCAGAATAGCAAGAAAGCTAAGTTTAACAGAATATAGCACAAGTTTGCATTTATACTAAGGGCAGCAGAAAGTCAAGATTAAATAAAGTTGATCGGGAACTGTTGGATTTGCATGTATTGACACCTCCCCCCACCCCCACCCTCACCCCCCCCAAAAAAAAAAATTCACACGTTGTATTTTCAAAGAGAGTAGGCAATAAGACAAAAGCTCAAATTAATTTGTGCGAGAATATGTACCTGGCTATTTGCTGCTTCACTAGACTCGGCAAAATCAGGCCAAATCTTCAGTAGTAAGTACCGACAAGAGGATACCAGTATTACCAATCCAGTAATCAACTCAACATGCCACATCTGGAAAGTCACTGTAGAGAGAGCTATCAACAACAACAACAACAATATACCAGTGTAAGCCCACAAGTGGGGTCTGGGGAGGGTAGCGTGTACACAGACCTTACCCCTAACTTTAAGAAGGCAAAGAGACTATTTCCGGGAGACCCTCGGAATGGAAGGGGCAAAGAGAGAGCCATCATCATTGAAAATTATATAAACTGTAACTGATGAGACCCATCAGTTAAGACGTTGCGACACTTCAGCATTAGAAAGAGAGAAGTTCCTATGACAGAGTCATGACGTAAACTTCCTCTCAACTTACAGTATAGTCGTGATAAATTAAAAAGATAGGCGTGTTAATCAGGGGGGAAATTATAGATCCCAAGTTTCTAAATGTACTCAAGGAAAAACTAGTACAAAGCACAATTACTTTGCAGTCATTGATGTAAGATAAAACCTTAAGTAAACCATCCTGAGTTAGTTGCAAAGTTTAAGAAGGCATCCTTAGTAGATACAAACAAGAGAAAATATAAGGTGAAACATCACACACCAAAGATCATTATAAAAGAGAGAAAATTATCATGAAGCTAATTGGTAGCTGGAGAATAGCACAAGGTCAATGAGCTTGGGAAAAACTATTGCGCTGCATAGGGTTATCTCAACACCTTAGCTACGGACACAAAATTCACAGACAAATTAATTCCATTGATATTATTTTCAGAGCAACTTCTTCTTTACCAAATTCTTGAGAGGTTTATCAATATAACAAGTACTTCCAATAAGGTGTCGGAAATCTCACAAACTACTGAATAGAGAAGAAAGCTTCTCAGACTTACATGGTATTTCGACAGAACAGTCAACAATTGGCAACCCACCTCCTGATGCAACATGAGAAACCTGCATATCAACCAATTCAGAATAAGGGGGTTACTTTCCTCTCACGTATTCCAAAAATCTAAGCGTCACTACCACCAAATAGTAGAAGAAATTATCAATCTAAGCATAATGCTTAGTAGTCTTCACAATACGAACGAAACTTAGATGATAGAATCAAATACAACTTTGCTAGTACTGACAATTCAATTTCTTAGCACATGAAGTGTAAGCATAGCACTCTGTTTGGGCATACAAAAAGCAGTAACATATTGTTATCGAAATATGAACACATACGGTAAGTAACATCCTTGAGCTGAGAGAAAAAGTGTACCTCTCGAATTATGACACCTAGAAGACCTATTAAACCAGAAGTGATTATGCATGCCTGAAGCACAGAACCTCGAGATGGGATCATCGGCACAGAAGTCCCAGCCTCTGAAGTGTCAAGAAGGGAAGTGTTCTTGCTATCTTCAACATAATCTGGATTAACATCATCACTTAACAGATACTTCTCGGGTACTGCAGTATCAGTTTTCTCTGTTTTCCCTTTTTTTCTTGATTTCTTAACAGACCTCTGACTTGCAAATGCCCTTACATTGGTTTTAAACCTCTGTTTTATGAGTAAGCATAGTCAGTAGTCCAATATATTTATGAGTTCAAGGGATTATTTCACGTATGGTTACTGAACATTACCCACTACAATAGTAAAAAAATCACAAAACTACTTTTTGTAACTGAAAATTTTCCAATATTAAAAGTAAAGTCATAAAACTATTTTTTGTCACATAAAGGTAAAAATGTTACCACCATAACAGTAAAATCACCTTAATGGGTAGACTTGATTGTTACAGTGGGTAAAGTTATTGACTTTAATACTTTTGTGGCTTTATAGTTATAGTGGATAAAGTTCACTAACCATACCTAAATAGAAATTGACCTGAATCTAAGTGAACATAAAATACATGTTTTAAGAACTCACACAGCACAATACAGGGGGCACGGGCCTCAGTGAACTGTTCGAATCACCAAACGTCCTACCAGATAGAATTTCAGCTGTATTTATAAGAGTAAAGCACAATTAAAAACAGATAAAAGATTGTCCTTTTACATAAATTAAAAGCATAAAGAAATTGCTTAGCATCTTTGGTTTTCTTCCAAGATTCTTGTTTCTTACCATTGGACATGGAGGCTTAAGGAAGATTTCACCATATTCCAAGAAATGGATAAAGGAAAACTTACATGCAGTGGCAATAGTCCAACAGCAGTTTATAGTAAGTGAACCCATTGATGATTGCTTGAAAGCTGAATTATAGAATTCTAACAAGAATTTTCCCTCACTTACTTTACTTGAAGTTTTTTTTTTTATTTTTTTCTGTTTTAGGTACAATCTCACTGTTACTCTACATTTTATCAGTAAAAGACGAAAGAGGAAGAAAGGAAAATGGTTAAATGTAGACCAACATTTTTATAGAAAATACTCTTTTTTCCTAATACGATTTTTATATTTTTATTTTCTTCAGCCGCTGAAGAAGGGGCTAAACAAAAATTGGTCCAAATTCTGTGGTCACCGTATAGCAGATACAGTCACATCTCTCCGTAACTGTCAGAGCTAGGATTTGAACAAGGTTATTATAATCACTTTAAGTTATTAGGATTTAAATTAATAATTTATATATATTTATTAAAATTTTTAAAATAAATATATAGTTTGAACAAAAGTTACTAGGTTCGATCGAACCCGCAAACAACATTGTAGCTCCGCCATTGATAAAAATATTTGCATATAACAACACCTCTTTATAAAACTAAGTTTTTTTCGAATCGAATTTTTATGTTATATTTTACTTCTCTATAACAACAGTTTGCCTACAACAGCATCAATAAAAGTACACTCTTTGTAAAATTTCTATCTTCTTTTTTGGTAATATAATTATTTTCCATCCGTCCCAAATTATCAATTATATTTCTCTTTACACAATCCTTAAGAAATATTAATTAGAAGGGGTTTTTGACTATTTACTCTTATTTATGTCTTAGATATAATTTATATTCATTAAATATTTATTCTATTTATGTGTTATCTTCATCTTCAAGAATAATTATTACTAAGGATAAAATGAGAAAAATATAATTAATTTTGTCTTGAGCTTCTAAAATGCAAATAATTTGAGATAACTATTTTTAGAAATCGTGACTGATAATTTGAGACGGATGGAGTATTTATAATTACCAATAATAAATGTAGAGATCTTGACCAAATATTTAATTGATACTTTAATATACTATAATTATGACAAAATATTACATATGAATACATATTGCAATCTAAAAATACCATTGTCTTGTATTTTTATTTATAAATAATTTTCACAAAGAAAACAATGTGAATAAGGAGTGCGAATTCTATTCTTCAGAGCTAATAAAGAGACAAATATTTGATTCCTTCTAATCTTTTTTAAACAAGTTACAATTTTAAATTTCCTCCATATCTCGAAAGAATTCAATTTTCAAGTATATTTAAAATATGTGCCTTTGAGCTTATAACTTTACATATTCATTTATGCATTTATTGAAATTGCATTAAATTTCTTTAATATTTCTGTTAGTGAATTATGCATATCTCTGAGATTTAAAATTTAAATAATTTTGTTATTTTTATAACACCAAAAAATATAAAAAAATTGATTTTATGCCTCTTTTTTGCCTATAACAACCAATTATTATTTCAATGTCAAATGCCGTTATAAGTGTTTAACAATATCTTCTATAACACTCAAAAAATTCCAGGCATCATGTTATAGAGAGGTTTGACTGTACCTTGTTTTACAAAATAATGAATTATGCTTCAATTCTTCCAAATTTTTGTCCATCTCCTTTTTCTTACGCCTCTCCTTGGAAGTTCGTTCTTTTATGCTTTGTTCAGTGTGCTATCTTCTCAAGTAGAAACGAAAGAAAAGACTTGCAATAGATGATATTTATTAATGATTTTACTCCCTCTACATCAATTTGAATTTTCACAATTTGTTCTTTTCAAAATTATTTCACTTGATCTTTTAGACGAATCAAAGTTATATTCTTTTTTCCTGCGATGACGAACTTGGCAATTCCCCCATCTAAAAAGAATTACTTCAATTAAGTGTAAACTCTTATAAAAGTTCCATTGACAGTCATTAAAAAATTTTAAGCTTTGAATATGAAAATTAAATTTTACAAAATTATTATTTGTTTAAATTGGGTGTTATTACAAATGATTGCGAATATTTATTAAAGTTTATATCTCAATTTTAAGGAGAGTTGGTAAAGATTTAAGTTAGTTTTGGTTTTATTTTCATATTGAAATGTCGAAGAGGAAGAAGAATAATAATTTACTGTTGAGCTTATGTCCCAAAATCTCGTGCGGGCTTGACCAACATTAGTTGTTTTTTTGGAGAGTTTTATTTTATATATATATTACAAATGATTGCGAATATCTATTAAAGTTTATATCTCAATTTTGAGGAGATTTGGTAAAGATTTAAGTTGGTTTTGATTCTATTTTCATATTGAAATGTCGAAGAGGAAGAAGAACAATAATGTAATGTTGAGCTTATGTCCCAAAATATCGTGTGGGCTTGACCAACATTAGTTGGTTTTTTGGAGAGTTTTATTATATATAAAAAATAAAACTCGCCAAAAAACCAACTAATGTTGGTCAAGCCCACACGAGATTTTGGGACATAAGATAAACAGTACATTATTGTTCTTCTTCCTCTTCGACATTTCAATATGAAAATAAAACCAAAACCAACTTAAATTTTTACCAATTTTCATAGCCTAATTTTCTTTAACCTAATTTTCATAGCATTCATAACATTGTGAGAGAAAGATTATTGAGAGCTTGTAATTATCTGCATCCTCATTGTGCCTCTATTTCCCCTTGAGGATCCTTTTGTACTTCCCCTCATATAGTAGATTCGTTGGCTCGTCGTCACCCATGGTTTTCTCCCATTTCGAGTTTTCACATAAAATCTGTGTGCCATCTTTTATTGCTTTTATATTTTGCTTCTCTTGTTCTCAATTGATTTGTTCTTAAGTTCTTCCGCCGCACGCTTTAATCCCTAACAAGCAGTTCCGGAGGGTTGTTATTCAATTGGGGTATTACCATTCGAATATGACCAAGTTCGATATTGAGAAGTTTGATGGCAAGATCAGTTTCAGCATCTGGAGAGCCTAGATGAAAGTCGTTCTCACCCAGAACGGATTGAAAAAGGTGTTGCATGGTAAATCAAACAAGCTCGCCAATATGACCGAAGAGCAATGAGATGAGTTAGATAAAAAGGTGCTTTCTCTAATTCAACAATATTTGTCCAATAAGGCTCTTCGTAAAGTTTTCCATGAGGACCTGCACTTCGGGATTATGGCTAAAGCTTCGATCGTTATACATGACTAAAAGCCTCGCGAACAAGATTTGTATCAAAGAGCGGTTATACATGCTCTGTATGGCTCCTATTCCATCTTATCTTGATGAGTTTAAGTCTATTATTATTTATCTTGAAAATTTTGATGTTGAAATTGATGATGAGGATAGAGCTATTTTGTTGGTTGTCTTGTTATCCTCCTCTTACAAACACTAAAGAAATCATGTTGTGTAGCAATTATAAAACCTTTACTTGTGAAGATGTTAAATCCAATTTATTGTCAAAAGATAAATTTGACATTGTTACCCATATTGAGGACAAGGCTAAGGGTTTATTTGTAAGAGGTGTCATAATAGAGGAAGTACCAGCAAAAAAGAAATCTAAATCTAAGTTCAAGGAACATAACTCCAACAAGACATGTCATTATTACAAGAAATTTGAGAATGATATTTTTAAATATTATAAATTGAAGAATAAAAAGGACAATAAGAAACAACCTTAAAAATCAGTTGAATCTAGTATTATTGAGAATGATCCTGACAGTGATGTGCTCTTGGCCACCTCGGAGAAGAAGAGTAAGACCGAGTGAATTCAAGATTTTGGTTGTACCTACCATATGGGTCATTATAGGGACTAGTTTGCCACATATGAATCTATTGATCGTGGTGTTGTCGTGATGGGTAATGATACCCAATGCAATGTTGCTAGTGTAGGTACCGTTCAGATTAAGACTCATGATGATATTGTCAGAATTTTATCAAATGTCCGTCATGTTCCAAATTTGAAAAGGAATCTTATCTTTTGGGGCACTCAAGAGTCTCTAGGGTGCAGATATTCAGTTGAAGGTGGAGTTCTTACGGTATCTAAAAGTGCCTTTGTTTTGTTAAAAGCTAACCTTATTGTACTATATTGTCTTACAATGTTCAACTGTGACGAGTTTTGTAGCTATTTTATCATATGCGCCTGATTCTGATGTCACCATGATATGGCACATGCGTCTGGGCCATATGAGTGAGAAGGCATGCATATCCTAAGCAAGAGGGGTCTTCTTTATGGGTATGCCATTGTTAAGTTAGAGTTTTGTTGCATTCTTGAAATACACAAAATGGATTATATACATTCTAATCTTTGGGGATCTTCTCGTGTTCCTTCTCAGGGAGGACATCATTATGTGCTTACTATTATTGATGATTCTTCTCGCAAAAATTGGGTGTTTTAGACACAAGAATGAAGTTTTTCCCACTTTCAAGAATTGGAAGATACTTGTTGAGAACCAAAATAGGAGAAAATAAGAAGCTCGGGACTGATACTAGTTTGAAATCGGAAGGTGACTTTAATGATTTCTGTGCAAACCATGAAATTTTTAGAATTTACAACTTTGTAGGAAAACCTCAACAAAATGGTGTTGCAGAATGCATGAGAAGACTCTTCTTGAGAGAGCCAAATATATGCTCTCAAATTCTAGGTTGGGGCGTAAATTATGGGTTGAAATAGCTTCTACGACTTGTTATTTGGTAAACATTCTCCACATTTCTCACTTGATTTTAACATTTTAGAAGAAGAATGATTAGGTAATACTACTAACTACTCTAAGTTAAGAGTTTTTGAATGCCCTGCTTATGCACATGTTAATGAGAGAAAATTAGAGTCTAGAGATAAAAAGTGCATTTTATTGGTTATGGGTCCAGAGTGACAGGATATCTTTTGTGGTGTCCTATTCCTAAGTCACGAAAATTAATTCTTAGTAGATATGTGACTTTTTATGAAGAGTCTTTATTATATTGTGGAAAAAACGTGGTTGCTTCTTCTTCTAATGGTACAAGTGATCAGAAGATAAATAATGAGAAGGTAGAGTTACTAATGGAACCTACAGTTCCTGTTAATGATGAGAATATGTCTCTACATCCTTCACTATCGAGCCTAGCAGTATTGATAATGTTATTGATAATTTTGGTACAACTACTCTTGTTCAGACATACCGGGAGGATTATTCTATTGCCCGAGATCGCCAGAGGGAGAACAATGAAAGGATGAATTGATTGCATATGCTTTCTCTGTTGCACAGAAAGTTGATGAAGGTATGAAACACTCTTGTTACTCTTAAGAAATTTTTTGTGAGGAATCCTCAAAGTGGCTAGCGGTAATGAATGAATAAATTAAATTCTCCATAAAAATGATACTTGGGATCTGTGTAAGTTGCCTAAGGGTAAAATACCCTTGTCTTGCAAATCTCCCTGCAAGAAAAAATACAACATCCCCAGAGTTGAATATCCAAGATAGAAGGTGCGGTTGGTTGTTAGATGTGTTGGTCACAGAAAGGAATTAATTTCAATGAGGTATTCTCTCATGTTGTCTGTCATACTTTTATTCGTGTCTTGCTTTCTTTGGTTGCTTTGATTGATTTAGATTTGGAGAATCTCGATGTTAAGATTGCTTTTCTGCATAGAGAGTTATGATAAATGGTGACAAGTGCATGTTTTGAATATGTTTGTGTATTATTCATTGTAACATTTGTGGGAATTCACATCGCTTTTAAAGTGAAAATATGTTCATTACGTATTTCTTATGTGTAGGAATGAACTTTCGCGGAAAAAGATCAAATAGGAAAAAAATTGGCAAAAGAAAAGCTGAAGAGAAAAATCTTGGACAGCGAAGCGAGGTTCACTTTGCCAGACCGGGACCGGAGTAGAAAAAATCAGCTTCTCTAATCCGAATTAGGAGTAGCCAAACTTGCCCCAACTCAACTCTAAACCATATGAATATGAGAGTTAACCACTTCTTGAAGGGAGAGAAGACTTTGGAGAGGAAGCAACACGCTTGGAGTAAGGAGAAGGATTCAACTTCACGTTTTTTTTCCTATTTCTTCCTAATTTTCCCTTCTATGAATTCTAGACTTGTATTTGTGCAAACAATTATGAGTAGCTGAATTCTAATCTAAGGTTTGATGGAACCTATTGAAAAATGATCTTTCCATTGCATTTAATATAAATTTTCCATTTACTTTTCTCTACTTGTTCAACTATATTATTATTGTTGTTGGTTGAAGGGCCCTCAATTAACTGTGCCTTTTTAGTGTGTACTGCTTGAGAAAGAGTATGCATTTAGGTAGTTATTAAACAACATCACTCCTAACATATTTGAGAAATCAATACGAAGGGTTTAAAGGTGGTATTAGAGATAACGAACATTGGTGCAGTCGTGGTGAGTGGTGGATTAGTTCCAACTAGCGTAGTTTGAGAGAACATGTCTAGTAAATTGTGGTAGTTGCTCGAGAGAGAGCTAGACACTCAAAGTACTCATGATCTCACTATCAATTTTAGGCGAATTTATGGAAACATAGCGGAGGAGATTTCGATAATAGGGGAATTCATAACCCTAGACTTTTCCAATCTTTTCAACGACATTTGCTTTGTTAGTTACAAACTGCTGCATTTTAATTACTTTGCTCTTAGTAGTAAACATGCAAATCGTTATTTAATATTTCTGAAGGTTGATTGCTTGAATTCTTGCGAAACTAGTGATTAGTAGGTTAATTTCCCGTGAGATTCGACTCCGTACTTGAAAACCGGATTATATTTACAACGACCGCTAGACCCCTTAGGATGCATAGTTGGGCTGATCAAATTTTGGCACCGTTGCCGGGGAACTAACGGTGTCATTAATTATGGATAGAAAATTGCTAGAATTCTTAGTTTAGTCAGCTTTCTCTACTTGAAATACATTATATTAAAACTCTAACGTTTGTAGTCTTGTGTGTTACAGGTGCATGCCTAGAACTCCTCATGAACTGGTGAATTGTATGAAGCATTATCAGACCCTGAGAAAGCTTTCAAGGCACTAAATTGAGCAAACAAGAAAGACAAACGACAATAGAATTCAACATAATGAATTGAACTAGACATGGGTGACGTCATAGACAACCAAAATAACAGAAACAATGTGAATGACCCGAACAATCAAGGTGTGGCACCTCTCGTGCCAGAAGCAGCCTTGTATGATTGGGCACAACCCACCGCTGAAAACCTGGCAACCACAATTGCGGTCCCTCAAATCATTTCAAATCACAAACAACATGCTACATTTGTTGTAGAACAAGGGACCTTTCTCGGGGTCTTATATTAAAGATCCACAGCAGCATCTAAAAAAATTCATGTCCATTTGTGTCACGCAAAGGCAACCAAACGTGACACCGGAAGCAATAAAGTTGTTGTTGTTTCCATTCTCAGTGACGGGAGAGGCTTAGACTTGGATCAATTCGCTCCCGATAAACTCCATCACTACTTGGGAGGAATTAGTCAAACGGTTTTTGAACAAATTCTACCCACCCAATAAAACTGCTAAGCAAATGGATGAGATATTAAGCTTCAGTCAGAAACTAGCTGAAATACTGTAAGAAATGAGGGAGTGGTTCAAGGATATATTGGTCAAGTGTCCACACCATGGCATTCCTGATCAGATGTTGGGGCAAAGGTTCTACTTGAGATTGGCATACAACATGAAGGCCAATGTTGATGCTTCAGCATGTGGAGTATTTTTGTGCAAATCATTCAGAGAAAGTAAGGTCTTGCTAGATAAATTGGCTCAAAACTTAGGATGGATGACAAGAGACACTACAATCACCCGTGTAATTCACTCAGTATCTTTGGAACCAAACAACTCCATAGTCGAGAATATGGCCACTCTGATGATGCAAATGAGTATCCTCACCAAGAAAATTGATGAATCAAGCCAGAATCAGGTACACATAGCTGACACGAATAATGGAGGCTTATGCACACCATGCATTAACCAACCATATGTGTGCTCGTGGAGTGGTGAAAGTGACTATCAAAACTATCAAGAGAATATGAACTATGTGGGCAACTATGGAGGCCAGGGGCAAGGTGGTCAGAATTGGGGGCAACAGAATCAGCAGTATAGACCAGCACAACAACAGTACAATAACAACAACAATCTTGGATTTATGCCACCACAAGGTCAAGTCGTGTCTTACCAAAGGCAACATGGATACAATCAGAAAAATCAGCAGCTAGCTTATCAACAACCTCAACAACAACATATAATGAGACAAGATGATGGGTTGTCTAAAATTAAAGGAATGTTGTAACAACTCATTCGGTCCAATGGAAAAATGCAAGAAAAAGTTGAAGCACATGACTTAGCGATAAAGACATTGAGATTCAATTAGGGAAGATATCTATGGCTCTGAATAATCATCCCCAAGGGACGTTACCTACGGACACACATGTTAATCCGAAAGAGAAGGGCCCGAAGCAATTGATGGCGGTGAGTCTGAGAAATGGTAAAGATCTTTATCTAGAGAAAGAAATTGCTCGCGAAAGTCGACCAACTGAGATACTCGTGCTTGTACAACCTGAGGTAGATGAGTCAACTAAGCTAACATAAGTAAGAGTGCAG
Source organism: Nicotiana paniculata (assembly GCA_005239505.1). Taxonomy (NCBI): domain Eukaryota; kingdom Viridiplantae; phylum Streptophyta; class Magnoliopsida; order Solanales; family Solanaceae; genus Nicotiana; species Nicotiana paniculata. The sequence continues at coordinate 14,177 of ML355146.1, forward strand.
CCAACCCAGGAGGAATCAAGCAAAGAGAAAGAGGTTGCAAAGGAGATCGAGAAAGCATAAGAAAATGCATTAGAGAACATGTCTGAGCAGGATCTAACTCAAATCACAGGAAAGAAGCAACGTCCAGCACCCTTTCTGCAGATGTTGGCCAAATATCAGAAGGATGAGCAATATAAGAAATTCATGGAGATGTCAAAGCAGAATCAGGTAAACATCCTACTGATTGATGCCTTGAGGGAGATGCCCGATTATGAAAAAATGATGAAGGACTTGATATCTTGCAAGTTCAACTTTCAAGACTTGGCAACTATGACATTGACTCAGACCTGTAGTGTTGTCGTGACAAGACCTATAGCTGAGAAGCTATTCGATCTAGGGAGTTTCACAATTTCATGCACCATAGGCAGTTATGCTTTTGCTAAAGGATTGTGTGATTTGGGTGCGAGCATAAACTTGATGTCCTTATTTATCTATAAAAGGTTAGGCATTGGAAGGGCAAAATCCAAATCCATGTTACTACAGCTAGCCGACCAAACGGTGAAGAGGCCATCAGGTATACTTGATGATGTACTTGTGCAGGTCGGAAAGTTTGTGTTTCTGACAAATTTTGTCATTCTGGACTACCAGGTTGATGAAAAGATTCCCATAATTTTTGGAAGGCTATTCTTAGACAAAGGGAGGGCTCTAATTGATTGTGAAACTGGGGAGCTAAAGATGAGACTATACGATGAAGATATAAGGTCCAATGTGCAGAAGTCTATACGGTGACCCAGTGAGTTTGCTAATTGCTCTTTGATTGAAGTTGTGGATGTGATTCTAGAGGAGGAAGATGAGGCACTGAACGCAAAATACCCCCTAACAGGCTACCTCAAGAACCTAGAAGAGGTATATAATAAGGACTTGGCAGAGTGGGTTTTGGCTCTTGAAGGTCAAGGGTACTGGAAAAGAGAGCTCAAATTCGAGCCATTACATTTAGAAGAAAGGAAGGCCCCTCCAGATAAACCATCAATTGAAGAACCACCAACGTTGGAATTGAAAGCATTACCATCTCACTTCTGATATGCTTTCTTGGGACCTAGCTCGACCTTACCCGTTATTATCTCATATGGTTTGTTAGATGTGCAGGTAGAATAGCTTTTGGAGGTTCTGAAGGAGTGCAAGACTGGAATTAGTTAGACCATTGCAGACATAAAGGGTATCAGCCCAACTTTTTGCATGCATAAGATTCTACTGGAAGATGGGCACAAACCTTCTAGAGAACATCAAAGAAGGTGAACCCTAACATGAAAGAAGTGGTGAATAAATAAGTGATCAAGTGGTTAGATGCGGGAATCATCTTCCCCATCTCTGACAACATTTGGGTTAGTCTAGTTCAGTGTGTGCCAAAGAAGTGTGGACATACTGTAGTGCAAAATAAGAACAATGAGTTGATCTCAACAAGAACAATCACGTGATGGTAAATATGTATGGATTACAGGATATTGAACAAGGTCACCCGAAAAGACCATTTTCTGCTGCCATTCATTGATTAGATGTTATATAGATTGGTGGGGAGGTCCTCACTTTAGCTTCCTGGATGGATACTCGGGGTATAACCAAATCTTTATGCCTCGACGGATAAAGAGAAAATGTCACTCACCTGTCTGTATGGCATTTATGCCTTTCGGACAATGTCGTTTGGCCTATGCAATGCACCCGCCACATTTCAAAGGTGTATGATGCCTATATTCATAGATATGGTAGAGGACATAATGGATGTTTTCATGGATGACTTCTCAGTGGTGGGGAACTCATTTGATAACTGCCTTATGAATTTGTAAAGAGTATTGAAGAGGTGTATGGAGAATAATATGATACTGAACTGGGAAAAGTGCTATTTCATTGTACAAAAAGGTATAGCCTTAGGACACCTAGTGTCAAGTAAGGGCATTGAGGTGCACCGTGCTAAGGTTGATGTAATTGAGAAGTTTCCTCCACCCACTTCTGTCAAAGTCATAAGAAAATCCTTGGTCACGCCGACTTCTACAGGCAGTTTACAAAAGATTTTTTTTAAAATTTCTAACCCTTTGTGTAAATTGGTTGAAAACGATCACCCCTTTGTATTTTTTGATGACTGCAGGTAGCTTTTGAGGAGTTGAAAAAGAGGCTAGTGATTGCACCAATCACAGTGGCAACTGACTGGGAGCAACCTTTTGAGCTAATGTGTGATGCAAGCGATTATGTTGTGGGAGCAGTTCTTGGGCAGTGCAAAGATAACGACATGCATCCAATTTACTATGCAAGTAGAACCTTGAGTGCTGCCCAACTAAATTACATAGTGACCGAGAAGGAGATGCCAGCAGTGGTGTTCGCATTTGATAATTCAGGTCATACCTGATAGGATCGAGGGTAATTGTTTATACTTCCCATGCTGCTCTCAGGTATGTAATTGAGAAGAGTCAAAGTCGCGCCTGATTTGACGGGTGCTAAAGGGAATAGAGAACTAAGTGGCTGATCAATTGTCTAAGCTAGAAGGAGCAGAGAAGAAGGTTGAGGTGGAAGAGATTGTGGAGACTTTCCTGGATGAACAACTATTGGCCAGAAGCCTTGAGGTATCACCATGGTATGCAGACATTGTAAACTAACTGCCAGCGGTATTGTTCCCTATGACCTTTCCTCTGCTTAAAAGAAAAAGTTATTCCGTGAATGTCGCATGTATTATTGGGATGAGCCTTATGTGTTGATAACATGATACAAAGATGTATCCCCAAGACAGACCAATCCTCTATTTTGCAGGCATGTCACGTGTCCCCATATGGTGGCCATTTTAGGAGAGTAAGGACACTTGCGAAATTTTTGCAATCGGGCTTCTACTGGCCGACATTGTTCAAAGATGCACACTTCTGGGTGAAGGGTTGTGACGAATGTCAACGGACCGGAAATATATCCCGTAGACATGAGATTCCCATGAACCCAATTCAGGAGGTGGAAGTGTTTGATGTATGGGGAATCGATTTCATGGGGTCGTTTGTCAGCTCATATAGCAACAAGTACATACTTGTAGTTGTGGACTATGTGTCAAAATGGGTGGAAGCTGTGGAAATCCCTACAAATTATGCAAAGGGAGTCATTGTTTTTTTGAGAAGGAATATATTCACCTGATTTGGCACTGCAAGGGCAATAATCAGTGATGGAGGCACTGATTTCTGCAACCGAGCCTTCACAAAGTTGTTAGAAAAATATGGTGTTCTCTACAAGGTTTCCACCCCATATCATCCACAAACAACCGGGCAAGCGGAGGTGTTGAACACAAAAATAAAGAGTGTGTTGACAAAGACCGTGAATGCTACTAGATGGATTGGGCGAAAAAGTTAGATGATGCACTCTAGGCGTATCTTACCGCTTTTAAAACTCCAATTGGCATGTCTCCATATAAAATGGTATTTGAGAAAGCGTGTCACTTACCCGAGGAGTTGGATCATGGAGTTTTGTGGGCATTGAGGCAGATGAATCTCGATTTGGAAATTGCGGGTACAAGTAGAGTCACAGAGTTGCACGAGCTTGATGAGTATTGTTACCATACTTTTGAGAGCACAAGGCTATATAATGAGAAAATAAAGATCATACATGACAAAAATATTCTTGAGCCAAATTTTAAACCTGGGACGTGGTATTGCTATATAACTCAAGATTGAAATTATTTTCGGGTAATTTGAAATCTAGATGCTCGGGGCCATTTAGAGTAGTGCAGGTGCTCTCAAATAGAGCTACAGAAACTGAGTCTGGATGGGACGAACATGTTTAGAGTGAATGGGAAAAGGTTGAAACACTACCTTTGAATGAGTGAAGATAAAGGAGAGAAAGATATGATATAATTGAACGAACCTCAATATGTGAGCGAAGTATAATCCGGAAAGTCTACGTCGTGCCGCAACGTTAAATCAGGCGCTTCGTGGGAGGCAACCCATTGTAATATTGTAATTCTTCATTTCACGACGTTAAATCAAGCTCTTGTTGGGCGGCAACCCAATTTTCTTGTTTTCTTCTAGTTGTCATTTACTTTTCAAAAGAAAAAAGTGGGAAGGCAGAAGCGAAGTGAAGCTCGCTTCGTAGGACCGAGACCAAGAATGTTGAGGAGAAAACTTTTGAGGGCAGAAGAGTGTGTCTCGGTTTGCGATACCGGGACCAAAAGAGATAAGAAAAATATAGATAGCAAAGTGTCCATGTCTTCGTGAGATCGATACTGGCCACAACTGAACAAGTAAAGGGGCGCGTCTCCAGGTCGCGGTGCTGGCGCGACCTCAGGTATTTTTTTTAATTTTTTTCTATTTTTCTGTTTTCTAGTTAGTTAAAAAAAAGAAGAGGACTCATAAAAAAAATATAAAACGCTCTCCCTCTTTAACTCAAACACATTAACCCTCACTATCTCTCTCACTCCAAACACACGCCCAACCCCCCCCCCCC
>ML355146.1:18627-48191 GCA_005239505.1 Nicotiana paniculata
ACCCCCCCCCCCCCTACACATCTATCTTGCTCCTCCCTATCGCCCAACCTCTGCCAGGTAAGACGCCCCTCCATCTATTATTATTATTTTACCTTTTAGTTCATTTTTCCTCCCCACCCATGGTAGTCCTCACTCGTTCCCTTAGGTTATATAAAAAAAAAATTCTTTTATCTCTTCTTTCTCTCTTTCTAGTTTTTGTTGTTGTTTATATGGTAGAATGTTTAATAAAATATTTGCATGGTGGAGAATATTTTGCTCTAAAATTGGTTGGTGGTTCTACATAGTGAGGTGGAAAATTACAATTCCTACCATTTCACTCTAATTGGGAGGGTACACTATTGGCAAATTGATCCAATGAAACTTAACAAAAGTTGTGCAGATAAAGTGTTTGATGAACTGCTAAATGTTTTTTTTGGTGAAGTTTAGTGACGCCTGAGTAGCTAACCTACCTTTATTGGAAATACGAACATATCTTAAGTGTGGGGTGGCCGTTGGGTATCTTATGAACTTCAATTGTGTTGTTTGTAAGACAAGTATCATCCGCTGCTGACTTAGGTGTTGCCTTACCCACGTGTGTTGCATGATGCTAATTAATATGGAATAAGTATAAAGTGTTTTGTTGTGGACGCTCGTAACTTGTCTTGTGCACATATGCTTAAATTCTACGTGTGGGATACGACGCACACCACTATGATTCGATGTGGCTAGAGTAAACTAATGTTGTTTCGTGGCTCTTTCCAGGTACTATTACCACCTCCAAAACACCGACAAGTAATCATGGTAAGGGTAAGCAACCCTCAGATAAGCCTTCCACTAAAACTTGGGCACGGGCTAAGCGTGCTACTAAGCTATGAACAAAGACCAGGAACGATAGGGATGCACAGGAAGAATCTGCAGCAATACCACAAGAAGTGCAGCACACACGGCCATCTAGGCCTAGAGAGGTTCCACTCCTGATTTGTGTAGGATATTCGAGGCCACTCAAGGATAAGAAGCGCAAGATGTTTGATGTGCAAGGGAGAGGCAAAGCCGTAGTAGATACAAAACCTGAGCCCGAGGAGGACTAGTCCGGTGAAGCAAAGTATGTAGAGGTTTCCCTACCTTAGGGTAATGGTGAGACTAGTGAACCAGTAGATGACTCAGTATGGAAGAAGAACTTTGTTAGCAAGAAGGCATGGCTACAATGGAAGACACTCAAAGGAAAGCAAGTCAACCCAGCTTTGTTCGAGAGGCTGTTGAATTTTGATGCCGTCAGGAAAGATTTCTTGCTGATCATGCAGAATATTGAAAGATACAGTTGGTCATATTTTGCTCAGGGACCCAAGGGTGAGGAGAATGTGACACTCGTACAGGAATCATATGCTAATTGGGATCCAGAAAAGGGTGATGATATTGTGTGGTCCGCGATCGTAAGGTTGAAATCTCTCCCGATGCAATAAATATGTATTAATTTATTCCGTTACAACCTCATGATGAGTATTTGCAGAGATTTAAGAAGCCAGAACAGCGCCACATGTTGCAGCTAATATGTGACCAAATGAAGAAGCCGTTGTGGACTAACACTAGAGGTATGGGAAAGGGATGCATGACTAGGGAGACTAGAACTTGGTTGAACTAGGTGAGTAACAACTTGATGCCGGCAACACATAAATTGATTGGATATTTAGAGTGTGTGTTCTTGGTATACGTATTGATGGCGAATATCCCCGTGAATCTTTGGGAGGTGATGTGCCGAACACGAGGTAACCAGTAACTCAGCCTTTACTTTGTGCACAACTTGACCGTACTCTTGGCAAAATATAAGTTAGATAGACCTGGAGATTATAGTAGAGCTGCAATTGAGGGAGCATTGCACAATATATGTGATGTGTCGGACCCAAATGAGGAGCGGTTCCAGGAAATCAGTAAGGACATGCGGTTGACAACGATAGAGAGTGAGATACACCAGTTGAGGCTGTAGTTAGAGGCTCAAGATCGCGCACTGGCTGATGCAGCGGAGTCCAGGGAGCAGAGGATACAGTCTCACTTTGCACACTTGATTGTCGTCTTTAAAGGTACCCTTCTGACCGTTCTATTAGTGTGCAAACTGATGTAGAGCGGCCCCACATGGTTGATTTGAGTGCTACTGATAGCACTATTACGGAGGAGCCAGGACTGGCCGCTGTGACTGTAGCGGGCGTGGGAAATTGCCACGACTGAGGTTCATCCTATTTAAGAGGGTGAGTTGATTGATGCAGTTAACGTGTCTGGCGTCGTGCTAGAGGATCCAACACTTCTAGGGACCGAAGTTCACACCCGTTCCTCACCACGACCCGAGTGATTTTGAGGGAGTTTCTGACACCCACTCTACTTTTGATCTTGCTTATTTGTATTTTTGTGATATTGTGCAACTAAGGACATTGCACAATCTTCAGTGTGGGGTGGGGTGTCAAACTTTAATTTTTGTGGCATGTGCTTATTGCTAGTGATACATTTTGAATTGTATGATCACACTTATGGCCATTGTAATTACATAATTGTAGTAGTTTTCTTGTAGTGGCTTAATCCCGGGTTTTCTTTAAAACATGGTTCTTTCTCGAGGATGCCATTTTCTTGAATTGGTATTTTTAGGTAGATTCTTTTTAAACTTTGTAAAAATTTGTGTTTTTTCCCGACGATGGATTACCTATAAAGTTTTCTTGAGGGACTAAAATTCTAAAGAAAAATACAAAAAGATTTTCTTGTTTCTCTTTTATTTTGTTTTCTGGTTGAACTACAATGGAATTGGAAGAAGCTAGAGTAATTTGTGCTTTTGACATGTTTAATATCGAGTCTTAGGACTGGAGCATTTGAAATAAGTACTTTCTTCATGATTTCCATAATTACATGTCTTTCTTTTGACACCAAGGCTCATCTTGCGACTCTTGTGATTAATTTTCGTGTGCTGAATTATATGATGAATGTGCTAGTTGCTTTAACTCGGGAGTCAGGTCCGAGTCATCCTAAGTGAGTTATGTGCATTGTGTAAGGTGAAATTTTGGTGTACTTTGTGTCATCCTTGCTAGTCTAGAACTTTCCCCATGTGTGAGTCAAAATAAAATGATTAAGTCATGTACATTTGAGAAGTGATATAGGCTTTCTTTGATTGACCATCTAGCCTATTTGCCTCACATTGCTAATATTATCCGTAGCCACCCCTTTTGAGCCTGTAGACCTTTTCTTAGGAAACCACATTACAAGCCAAATTCCCTTTGTTCTTAATCGAATCTTGTTGAACCTTTACCTCCGAAAGCACTTTAGCTAGAAGAGTAAAGAAAGATATTGTAGCTTTTGAGTGGAACCATAGAGAGGCCAAAAAGATGCACTTGTGTTCAAGAAAAAAAGGTACTAGCCAAAACTACCAAATTCAGGAGAGTGAAAAAAAAGAAGAACAAATAAATAAATAAAAGAATAAGACCTCCCATATAGTTGTCTGGGCTAGTAAGTATCTATATGTTGATGTGCTTAATGAAGAAGAGCCTAAATATATATGGTTTCATGGCAATACATTGAATTGGTTATGACAAGAAGGTGTTTGGAAGTGAAGTGTAGTGTATTAAAGTGTTTAGAGGGTTAGTCTCTACTTTCTCAAATATATCCTACCCGTCCTTTAGCCTACATTAAAATCTATAAAGTCCTACTTGATCATAGATTTTGCAAGCTTAGATTAGTCAAGTCTTACACTACGGGAAAGCCTATGGTATGAACTTGGGTGGCATAAGGTTTCTTTGTGAGATTGAGCAGATTCTTTCGATTTGAGAGTCCTTAAAATATACTTGAACTTATATTAATTGTTGGCTACTTTCTCTGTAGTTTGTCGGTGAGGGCATATAATTTGCAAAGGATTGGTAGAGGTCTTAATTTTCGAGTTGGCACAAGGAGTGAGTCATGGTGTGAAATGCATTGGAGTCAAATTTTAAGGCGATAATGTTAGAAAAAGCCACATGAATATTTTAAATAATCTTGGCATGAGTTTAAAACTTGAGGAAAGGTATGAAGAGTGTGTATACTGGGTTCTAACTGTTGATATAAACCATTGTCATTGGTGTGATGCTTGAGTATGTTTTGAAATGTGTTTATTGCCTATGTGCTAAACTTTAAGTTACTCGTGGACGAGCAAAAGTTTATGTGTGGGTGGTGATAAATGGTGAAAAGTGCATGTTTAGAGTGTGTTTATGAATTATTCTTCTGCGAGTTGCGAGAGTTCACATCGCTTTTGAAGTGAAATGTGCTCATTACGTGTTTCTTATGTTTAGGAACGAACTTGCACGGATAAAGATCAAATATGAGAAAAATTGGCAAAAGAAAAGCTTAAGAGACCAGGACCGGAGCAGAAAAAAATTAGCTTCTCCAATCTGAATTAAGAGAAGCCAAATTCGCCCTAACTCAATCCTAAACCATATAAATATGAGAATTAGCCACTTTTTGAAGGGAGAGAAGACTTTGGAGAGGCAAAAACACGCTTGGAGCAAGAAGAAGGATTCAACTTCACGTTTTTTCCCCTTTCTTCCAATTTTTTTATTGTTATGAATCTATACTTGTAAGTGTGCAAACCATTATGAGTAGCTAAATTATCATCTAGGGTTTTATGGAATTTAGTGAAGAAGTATTATCTTTCCATTGCATTTAATATAAATTTATCATTTACTTTTCTCTACTTGCTCAATTATATTATTATTGTTGTTGATTGAAGGGCCCTCAATTGATTGTGCCTATTTAGTGTGTACTGCTTGAGAGACAACATGCATTTAGGTAGTTGTTGAATAATATCACTCCTAACGTATTTGAGAAATAAATTCAAAGGGTTTAAAGGCGGGACTAGAGATAACAAAATCTTCGTGCGGTTGTAATGAGCGGTGGATTAGTGCCAGCTAGTGTAGTTCGAGAGAATACGTCTAGTAAATTATGGTATTTGCTCGAGAGAGAGTTATGATACTCAAAGTACTCATGATCGGTAGAGAATACTTAGGCGAATTTATAGCAAACGTAAGGGAGGAGACTCTGATAATAGGAGAACTCATAACCCTAGACTTTTCTAATCTTGTCTACGACATTTTCTCTGTTAGTTATAAACTACTGCATTTTAATTACTTTGCCCTTAGTAGTAATCACTCAAATTGTTATTAATATTTCTGAAGGATGAATTCTTGCGAAACTAATGGTTGTGATTAGCAGGTTGATTCCTTGTGGGGTTCGACTCCGAACTTGTAAACTAGATTATATTTACAACGACCGTTAGACCTCTTAGAAAACATAGTTGTGCATCATCAAGTTAAATGAAGAACTCTATAAGACTCAACCTAAGGGTTTTATAGTTCCTTGCAAGGAATATTCTATTTTTCGGTTAAAGAAATCATTGTATGGCCTCAAGCAAGTTCCCAAATAGTGGTATAAAAAGTTTCTCCTTTATGATTAGGCAAGGCTACTCTAGGAGTCAATGTGATAATTGTATTTATTTTAAATAATTTTCAGCGAGGTCTTTTGTGTACTTATTATTTTATGTCGATAATATGTTGATTGCTTCCCAGGAGAAATCACTTATTAATAAATTTAAGGTGCAACTCAATAGTGAGTTTGAGATAAAGATTTAGGCGCAACAAAAAATATTCTTGGCATGGAGATTCAGAGAGACCGAAAGGCACATAAGCTATTCTTATCACAAAAGAAATATATTAAGAAAGTGTTGGATCGGTTTAATATGGAAAATTGCAAGCCTATTTCCACTTCTATTTTTGGCCACTTCAAGTTGTCCACGTACCTTTGCCCGAAACAGAGGAACAAAATGAGTGTATGTCCCACATCCCTTATTCTAGTGTTTGTAGCCTCATGTATATTATGGTTTGCATTAGACCTGATTTGACTTATACTACTAGTATGGTGAGTAGATACATGCATAATTCTAGGAAAAAGCAGTGGGACACCGTTAAATGGATCCTTCGTTACTTGAAAAATACTCCTAATATTGGCTTAGTATTTGATATTGGTAAGCTTATATCTAACGATGTTGTTGGCTACATATATTCTGATTAAGGTGGCGATCTTAATCGTCGTAGATCTCATTCTGGTTATATATTTGCTTTTTGTGGTGATTATGTTTCTTGGAGAATTGGCATTCAGTCTATTGCTGCTTTACGACAGAAGCAGAGTATGTTGCCTTTACAGAGTGTGTGAAGTAGGCTACTTGTTGCACGATCTTGTTATTGAGCTTGGTGTTGCACAAGGTGTTACCGTCGTATTTTGTGATAGCCAAAGTATTATTCACTTGACCAAAAATGATGTGTATCATTCAAAGACTAAGCACATTTATGTCAAGAAGCACTACATCAGAGATACTATTGCTGCAGGGAAAATTTTAGTGAACAAAGTTCACACATCAGAGAATCCTACGGATATATTGACTAAGCCTCTTCCTACTAAAAAGTTCCAACATTATTTGGCTTGGTTAGCATTTTTGGTTCTTGATTTCCCTTCAGGGCTTTATGGCGATGCTTGATGGATTTTGGTCCAAGGTGGAGATTGTTGGGCTTATGTCCCAAAATCTCGTGTGGGCTTGACTAACGTTAGTTGGGTTTTTGGGGGAGTTTTATTTTAGGAGGGATATATGTATATATATAAAAGTATCTCTTTAACCTAATTTTCATAGAATTCATAACTTTGTGAGAGAGATTATTGGGATCCTACAATTTTCTTCATAAATGTTGTGTCGTTGTTGCCCCTTGGGGATTCTTTTATACTTCTCATATATTGAATTTGTTGGCTCGTTGCCGCCCGTGATTTTCTCCCGTTTTGGATTTTCACGTTAAATCTGTGTGCCATCTTTTATTGCTTTTATATTTTACTTCTCTTGTTTTTAATTGAATTTATTCTTGGATGCATTGGCTATGCACTTTTAATTCCTAACATGTACAAATAAGTTGTATGTGTTATGTATGCCGGGTGTATGTTATTTGTATGTTCAATGTACCACTGGACATACAATGGCATACACACAATATTAAAAAATGTACAAATGATATACAAAATCTATACAATCATATATTTGTATGCAAGTTATATAGAATTTGTATGAAGGTAGTATGAATCCCTAATTGTATACAAATTCAATTTTTTAAAAATAAAGATACTTTTTGAAAACTTAAACACCAAGATTAACTGGTAAATAACTTCTTAACTTAGTATATATACGAAACAATTTTGTTCTATAATACCCTTTTTGTTCGACTATTCTTTAAACATTACTCCGTCCATTTTAATTTATGTGATGTAATTTAACTTTTGGAAATGGTTTAACAAAAAATAAGAACTTTTGAAACTTATGGTATTAAAGCTTAAAAGATAAATGATAAGTTATATGCCTTTATATTTTGATGATTTAACAAACTTTATATGAAAATCAGATAAGGAACCTGTTACACATCCTCAAAGTGCTCAAGAACAACAAGTCACATGTCTGGCACAAGTTCCAACGTGATCAGTCAAAGAAACGACAGAGAGAACAGATGGCTAGCAGTTCCTCCAGCGATAATACAAGTCAACTCCCTACAGCTGGTAAAGTCGCTACACTGCTTCTTTGCACACGCAACCGTGCAGCGGTCACTTTATGGAGCATGCCTTTTACCGGATAATTGCATACATCATCCCAATGACCTCACTTATATATAACCAACATGAGGCAAGGGAAAACACACACTTGCAAACCCTAAATCATTAAGTCTCTCTCAAGTGTGTTGCTGTCTTTATTGACAAAACGCTTGAAGAACAAAGTAGCAACAGGACAAAGGACCAGATCCAGCACTGAGTCTATTATATGTCCTTAGTATTGTTGTATCTTTGTTATTGTTATTTACTTGTAATTCCTACTCAACTTAGTTAGAAGCATTCCGCAGGACATCGTCTGTAAAACTATAAACCTTGTGTTTGTGTCTGGCTGGAGTTAGTAAAAGTGGTGAGCTTTGTAATAGAGTTATTACAAAGAGGCTTGCAACAGAGTTATTGCAAGTAGGTGAGGGATTAAGAGGTGAATTCCTAGATTAAAATAGATTGTAATCTAAAGTTTGCTCGGTTAGTGAAGTTGAAATCATATGAGTGTAAGTCGTGATTTTTAATCTCGTGAGCTGAGAGTTTTTCACGTAAAACGATGTTGTGTCATTTACTTATTGTTGTGTGTGTATGTTCTGTGGGAACTATATAGAGAACCAGGTTCCTATATCAAGTTTGGTGGACTCTAAGTTTACATCAGTAAAGGCTTTATGGAGTCATATAATATAATATATGTGACTATAAAAACTTCTTATTAAGGATAAATGGGTAAAGTAAAAAGTTTAAAGTAAAGTGTATTACATTAATTGAAATAGAGTACTAACTATATTATTTTTCTAAACCAACTCTTTCCACATCTAATATCAATACCACGATTCCACGAACGCTTTAACAGAATAGAGCAGAATTTCATTAGGCTTTTCAGACAGAAGGATTTAGCCCTTGCTTCAAACTTATAGTCGTAAATCCTTTATGCATGTTGAAATATATCTAAAAAGATTTGGGTTTGAAATACAAACTAAAATCAGTAATTTTGAAGCCGTATATTGAAGTAATTTCAAATGACACTTGAAAACATAGTGAATTATAATCTTAAATCCTACCGTGTCCATCAAAGTGGATCCTAAGCTATTACTTTTACTTTATCACAATGTTTCTTTCAACACTATTTGACTCCTCTAATATTAATAGTGTAACATAAAGTAGTACAGTATTAGTTTTTCTAATAACGGTTACTTTTCCTACTTCCCAGATAATTAAGTTGTAAAAAATATGAAACTGGCCAAAATATTTCCTTTTGACTATTGATGAGACAAGAAAAGAGTAATTCAACGTGAAAGTATGACTTCATCCATTTCATTAATATAATATTGATGGTAAAAGTTGAATAGCTAAATGAGTTTGAAATCCTAAAAGTTGTGAAAATTGTAAAAAACTAAAATCTTGTGAAATAACGTGAACGTTGTGTCACAAAGTAGAAAGAGTATTACATAAATTGAAAATGATAAAGTTGGACACAATGCGCATTCTCCCCCTAAATGTTGCATACTGAAAACGTTGATGGAGCTATAAGCCAGAGCAAGAGAGAGAAAGAGAACATTTATTTATTGTACTGGACAGTGAATAAAAGAGAGTGAAGCCTAGCCTAAGCAGATATTTGTATTCAACTCTAGTACATCAATTGGCTAATGTAACAACTATCCAACATTCTCCCAAATGCATTCTCTGAATCCCTAAAAATGTGATTGCAGAGAATCAAACTTGCTGTAACCCTATAAACATTTACATCTCAGGCAAAAAAGAAAAAGAATGACAATAATATGTAATGTACAACTGCAAAACAATCTCTCTAAAGACAACTCTGGTAGATCAATCATCACAAAATGGTGCCCAGCAACCAAATATGCAGCAACAAACAATAGGCAATAAGACCTAGCCTGCCCCTTGGATGACTCATCATAGCTCGACTCGAAGATACCCTGAACATAATAGGAAACCAAGTGTTAGACTGACAAAACCGAGCAAGCACACCTGGAGGTAGAAAGTTAAGGACTCAAAACTTCAAGTACGCGTCAATCAAAAACAAGAACTGGACACAACTCCTTCCCTGCGCCAACAAAAACTACGCCTCAATCTCAAGCAAGTTTGGGCCGCAATATGAATCCTCACTAACCATGTCTCTCCATTTAAGCTCATCTCAGACAAATAGTATACAAAACAAAAATAAACACAAACTTAAGTACTACAAGTTCTCCACATTTTCTACTAGCATATAAATCTTTGACACAACCCCCTCCATACACCACTCTCAAAAAAATCATGCAAGTAACAAATGGTAGAGATTGTTAGAAAATCATGGTATGAGGCATGAGAACCTAGCAAGATAACATCACCATTTCTATTGTCTCATGCTTGACCTGAATATAATGTCTCTGAATTTTGATTGGCAAATGTTATTCCTAGACTTTAAGAAATACAGGGAAAAATTGAGATTTCATCCATAAAGTCAATGAGAAGCTAGCAAGAGTAGCTCTAAGATATTACCAAATTCCGTCAATTCTGTCGGCAATCATCTTCCCTTGCCCTGGAATAAGACCTGATGTATTGAGAGACTTGAATGCATGACCTGCACAACAGGAGAGAAATTTAAGTTTGTTGCACATAAAATTCTTCTTCCAAAATTTTCAAAGTTCCATTACTATACCTTTTTCTTGGTCAGCTTCCTCGTCATTTATCAACCGTTCAGATTCAGTATCTATATTTATTGCAAGTTGATCCGTAGATCCCTTCCGCAAAGTTCGGACATGAGCAGCTGATGTAACTGAAGAAGAGGCTAAATTCTTACTAACTGGCACCTGCAACGACACGAATACTGCAGGTTAGACTGCTTTGTGCACCCACATTTTCTTCCCAGTTTATAGAAGAAATGTTAAGTCATACCACTCCACTTTATAATGGTTTTGCAAGAAACAAGTATATATCATTTTTGCAATAGCATAGCAATGCAGAGAGGTAATACAATTTACATAAAATCCTATCATCACCACAGCTACTTTGAGAGGAAAAGCAGATAATAAACGCTTGAGAGCTCCTTGAGTAAACACCAATGGGAGAGAAGTTTGCACTGGAAAGCACACGCAAGTAATTTAGGCAGCAAGGATACACCAATTTACCTAACATGTAGTCTGCTTTGATTTGTGGAAAGCAAACAAGTTTGAAGTTTGCTATATAACCTAAAATATAATTCATGTAAGGTTCTTTATATAACGCCAATGTACAATAAGAAATAGAGTTAATTTTTAATTAAGAGAATTTGAAATCCTACATAATAGTAATTTTTTATGATTCAAGTTGGAGACTCAATTAAGTAAATAAAAGTGTGCTCTATCTATAAGCTTAAGCTTTTAGATGAGATGCTATCACACTTCAACACGGTATCAGGGAATAGGCAGAGGTTCTGGATTCTAGTCCCATCGCGACCCACTATCAGAAAGAATATCCACGTGCTTGGACCATCAAAAAGAATCAGGCCCACACGTGAGGAGGCATGCTTAAGACTAAATAAGTAAATAAAAGTGTGCTCTATCTAACACCTTAAGCTTAAGCTTTTAGATGAGATGTTTAGACACTTCAGCACTTCTAAATTGCAAAAGAGAAGGCTCCAAATATATATAGTATCATTTCCGGAACAGCGGAATGCTCTTCACGAATCGCCAGGGATTAGTAAATCAAGGAACTGCAGGTTAAAAATATATGCATAATCAAGCCATAACTTGCGCATATGTAAGTCTTCATTCTTGTATTCCTGCTTTTACCCGTGATCAAGGTCCAAAACAACAAGAAGTTGAAAGGGGTGTTATTGAAGGCATCTGATCTGATGAAGAAATCATTTTGTACAACTCAACACTCGCAGTCTCAAAGGCACAAAAGACTAAAATATTCAGAATGCAGAAGCAACAGATGGCACATATTTTCCCGCGCTATCTTAAACATACGAGATGTAGAAAATTTGGCCATGACTGTGCTAAAGAGCATTTTTAGTCAGAAGAAAATGGCACGTCAAGATATCTTGATGGTCAGAAGGTCAAATGCATTGATTACAGTTCTGTTCATCCTTGTCCCAGGGATGCCACTTGGGCGTTTCATGGCGGCCTAAGTAAATCATATAGTTTGCTTATTTAGTGTGATTATCTTTTGTATGCATTTTATAATTTATCTTGCATTATAATATATACCAGCAACATTTTACTATATCCTTCCATGCACATTTATTCAACAGGCATCAATAAGCAGTAAAATAACGTACAAGTTGCAAATTCCATGAAAATCTTGTCTCTATCGAGAACTTAAGAGAACAAAGGAACTGAAGCGCAACTTAATTATTACATATTTGTCAAACTATTATTTTCTAATCAAATTGTCAAAAGACCTTTACTCTCGGCCTCTTTAGGTTTACTTGATCAGGATGTATAAGCTACATCCTTAGAGAAAAAATTAAGAAGGCAAGCCAACTAAAGGATGACACTGCTGAGGAATAACACATGACCAGCAATGGTCGCGAAAAAGCAAGATAGACATTGAAAGTAGGCAATGTGTGACTACTGAAAAAGGAATGCAATGTATTGCAATCAAACGTACCACATCTTGAACTTCAGATATCTCAGACTGAGCAGGCAAGATAGCTGTTTCAAAGATGCCCCTTTCCTGGTTGATCTCAAGTGGTGTAACCTTAAGTTGATTAGAGCTTTCTAGCGACTTAACCTTACTTGATAAGTCCTCAACAACCTTTTGGGTCCCATGCAAGTCGGCAAGCAGCTCTTCTGTTTTGGCTTTCAAATTTTCAGATTCCAAAACTTTGGCAACAATCAGCTTATGAAGCAATGGTAACAACCGTGTCACCGGAGTCTCTTTCTGGAGACCAACCAAATTATTGCTTCCCAGCTTCTGTATCATATTTTCCAGACCAATTGTGAGTTCTAACAACTCATTCTCCATCTTTCCATAGTCCTTCTCATCTCTAATGTGCTCTTCAACTTCTTCCTTCAAATGCTCAATTTGCAGTGCCTGTTTCTCAAGGCTTGACTGTAGTTCTTTATTCTCAAGACACAGTGAGCTCATCTGGAGCTGCAATCTGGGGAAAGTATCAACTACATAAAAGAGCTTCCTGACATCAGGTGAATCATAGGCCTCTGCATCTCTCACATCAGGCACCATGAGTGTTTCCATCCCATTTATTTTATCAAAAAGAGATTTCAAATGAGATGCAGAGAGGGTTGAATCTTCAGCCTCTGAAAGAATAGTATAAAAGCAGGTGAGAAGACAGTAAGCTGCTATAGCCACGGCCAATATTTTCATAATTTAAGAAAAAGAAGTTATAACATAGTAAACAAAGTCTGTACCTTGAAATTTCAGTGAAGCTTTAGATTTAAGAGACAAAACTTCAGCTTCTTTCTCCCTGATATTATCCTCTTTTGCCTGATAATCCTCTAACTTAAGCTTCATCCCATTGCAAAGATCATTTGACGCTTCTAGATTAGTCTCCAGTTGGGAGATCCTCTCTTGGTGAATCTCCTTTTCTTCCAAGACTTTCACACAAGTATTATTGCTTTCTTCCAATTTAACCTGCAAATTTTTAATTGTACCAACCATCACATCCACCACAGTTTTGAACTGTTCAGTAAGATGTTGACTGTGTCTAGCCGCCAATAGCAGCTTCTCAGCGGTATTTGCAGTCTCACTGCTATCAAGCGCCAACTGATAATGTGCTACAGCATCTTCACCAAAATTTCCTAATTGTTCGGGTGAGGTTTCCTTCAATTTTTCCAGGTCAAAGTTGGAGCCAAGTTCAGATAATCTATTTTGAGTCAAAGCCAGTTCATTATTTGCATCATTACAAGCAGAAAGTAGAACTTCAAGATCCCTTTCCAACAATTGTATAGTATTTTCCTGCGCTTGCCGTCCAACTTCTGCATCTCTGACCTTTTGCTTAAGAGATTCTGTGAGTTCAATCATGGGTAGAGCTTTACTTTTTGTCAACTGTAGTTTTTTAAGTATTGTTCTGATCGAATCATCCATCAATTGCGAGTAACATCCAATGTTCTCAGCAAGAATCTTGTTTCTCAATTGGAACCCATCCACAGCTTTCCCCAGATGCAATGTGATGTCACCATCAATTGCACTTGCTTCACCATTGGCTACTTCCTCGATTAGACCATCATTAACAACAGATACTGAAGGAATTGAGAAAGATGTGTCATCCTACAAAAACAATATAGCAGATAGGTAAGAGAAGTTACATCTAGAATATGCAGACCACCTGATCATATTTCAAATAGAAAAGCAAGAACAAGGGAAGAAAGAGGAGGAAGAAGAAGGTGCGATGATGATATCACATGATTACCTTCACAGGAGATTCTGGAAGCATTTCGGAATCTATTTCCGAAAAAGAATCCCAGATTTCTTTAAGAAGAAGATCCATGTCTTTTAGACTCTCAAACTTTTTCTCAAAAGCTTGTCGGAGAGAGAAAAACAAAGCCTCATCTTTCAGAAGTAACTGAAGTCGGCTAAGAAGGGTTGAGAGCTCCAGAACATTAGTTTCTACGCTGCCCTGTGATCCAGCCAACTCTTGCATGCAGGCATCTAATTTCGAAGTCATAACTAAAAGTTCCTCTTCTGCGTTCTTCTTTTCATCAACAAGATTGGATATTTTGTTTTCGGAATTCAGTAAAGCATCTTCTAGTGATTTTATAGTCATGGAAGCATCACTTAGCTTGCTGTTTTGGAAATCAGCTTCGCCTTTGAGATTTTTCATCTCATTCTCTAAATCAGCTATACCAACTTGTACCCTGTTATTTTCCTCAGTAAGCAGAGATATGTTTTTTTCTGCCTGAGCCAGTGCCTCTTCAAGGGATTGTATAGTTTCATCTGCCACCTTTAGTTTGTTGGTATGGAAAGTGAATTCCTCCTTGATTTTCTGCAGCTCAGATTCAGCAGCATCCTTACCAAGTAAAGCTTCTTCTTTCTCATTCTTTATTACCAAAACATTCTTCTCTGCCAGGGACAAAGCATCCTTGATGGATTTTCTATCCGCGGACACATTTGCAAACTCCACAGTTTTAGAAGAAGCTTCTGCTATTGCTTTCTCTAATTCTTTTTCAACTAATGCTTTAGCAGCTTCTAGCTCATTTTTGTCCTCCAGGAGTTGAGAGATGTTGTTGTCTGCAGCAGATAATGCATCCTTTAGGGATTTAACGGTTGTCTCGACCTCCAACAATTTGTTGGCTAAAGAACTGGCTTCATCTTTTACTCTCCCCAACTCCTGCTCTGCCTCTACCTTTGCAGTTTGGCTCTCACTTAAGTATCCTGAAAGCCATTTGACCTTTTCTACGGGGTCTTTAAAACCCAAATCAGCCGGAAGAACAATACCATCAAGTGACTCGATAACCTTCTGAAGCATGTTATTGCTTTCAACTACGAACTGCTCTAGCTGATCCCTTTGATCCTTCATAGCAACAAGATCAGTCTCTAGTTGAGGGATACGGTCCACCTCAGCTGAGAGCTTATCAATCTGCAACTTGTGGTCATCAGATACAGATTCTTGCAGATGTAAATCTGATTTGAGCTTCTCTATTTCAGCACTCTTCTCATCCAATGCTCCTTTCAATTTTTCTCGTTCTTGAACAAGCCCCTTGCCTTTTTTAACTGCCATAGATAACTTTTCCCTAAGTAATGCAACTTTCTCCTCATATTGTTCGAGATTCCTCTCTAGAGATTCCTTTTCTTCCTTTAAAGCAGAAAGCTCCTCGGTAACCTTGACCGAATGGTTTGACAATCTATTCAACTCTGCTTTATCTGACATCTCTTCTGTGAGTATTTGACCATGTAGCCTCAATTCCAGATCCTTAATGTACAAATTACTCTGGATCTGTTCAAAGGACTCGACCTGATGCTTATAGGATTCAAGAGAGGCACTACTTTCTTCTTTTATATTCTCTACACATTTCGTAATGAATAAAGTCATGTCAGGCTGGCTTTGACATAACAATTCTCGGTCGTGTGTGTTGATTTTAGATGCCTCTAGCAGCATATTGATGATTTGATCCTTATCCATTGAAGCCTGTTGCTCTTTCTGGACAAGCACTGCATATTTATGCTTTAAATCCTCCAATTCCTCTTGAAGGTAGCTCCTGTCCTGTGCTTCTACCACAAGAGAAGCAGTAAGATGAACAATCTCATTATTTGCTGCCTCATTTGCTGCTACCATCTGCTCATGTAACTTCGCTACTTCTTCTTTAGCCAGATAAAATGATTCCAGGAGCCAAGAAACCTGTGCATCAGGTCTATTTGATTGTACGGACTGGGGAAAGTCAAATGATGACAGGGAATCTGTCACTCTTTGGAGTTGCAGAGATGTCTCATTTAATGCATTCATCTCATCTGCAAGCCACTGAACTTTCTGAATGGTATCTGTTGACTGAAATTGCTCGTTTCCAGTGGCCTTGGACAATAATTCTTCACATTTTTGAAGTATCATCTCCTTTTGAATGAGAGCTTCCTGCAGTGACGCAGCTAAATTTTCACTTCTTACCAGTAAATCCTTGGTTTGTTCAGCAGCCTCAAGACCATTCGACTTCTCTTGCAACTCAATATGATATCTCTCCAGTTCACTAGTTTTATCAGACAGTGACTTCTTCAGAGCATCACGCTGCTGAACTAATGCCTTTCCTTTTGTCACAGCCAAGCTAAGCTTCTCTTTCGTGTTAGCATACCTTGTTCTCTCCTGTTCAATTTCAGCATTCAGCTTTGTAATTTCAGCATTTGCATTCTCAACCATCAATTTATGCTTATTAAGTTCCTCGGACAGCTTTCCATTTTCATCACTTAAAAAGCTCAAATGTTGGTTTAGATTCAGTTCTCTTGTTCTAAATTCAGCCAATACATCATGTGCAGCAACCAACACCCCCACTTCATCCTGCATACTGTGGTCTGGTGCAACTTCAGCTAAACTCTGTCTAAGTTGGTCGACTTCAGAAAGGAAAACATTATACTTCTCAACTAAAAACGAGATCGTATTCTGGACATGATACATTTTTCCTGTAACTGATTCATCAGAGATTTCTTCTTGAGGAACTGCTGAAGCAAGAGATGCTAAGATCTCATTAGCAATCACTGTCATATGACGCTCCTTCTCAAGTTGAACCTCAGACAAGTAAGCAGAATTTTCTTGTTCTGAATTTAATTGAGAAAGAGCAACATCACGTGACATCGAACACTCAGAAACCTTTGAATTGAGGACATCAGTTTCTTGATTCTTCATATGTATGATGTCATTAAGCTCTCTGATTCTGCTCTCAGACTGAACACGCTCATCCAGAGCTTCTTTAAGAAACTTGGAGACATTTGTTACCACCTCATGCAATGAGGCACCAGAGGTCAAATCCCTGACTCCTGCTTCACTTTGGTGAAGATTCTCAACTAACTCACTATCATCTTTATTTAGCAGTGACCGACTACCAATCAGATCCTTAAGTT
Organism: Nicotiana paniculata; assembly: GCA_005239505.1. Taxonomy (NCBI): domain Eukaryota; kingdom Viridiplantae; phylum Streptophyta; class Magnoliopsida; order Solanales; family Solanaceae; genus Nicotiana; species Nicotiana paniculata. The sequence goes on from ML355146.1 coordinate 35,716, forward strand.
GATCATTTAGGCGAGTGAGTTCGCACATAGATGCTGCTCTTTCTTCCTGCACATAAATCCAGAGGTGAGCAAATAAAATATCCCTGAATATAGCAGTATTTATGTAAAACTACCTCAATTAAAACCAACCTCAGCTTCTCGAGCAACCCGATCTTTTTCAGTAACACTATCATTTAGCATTTTGCGCAAGTGTTCTACTTCAGCTTTCAAATCTTGATCATGTGATCCATTGCTCAATCCTTCCAGTCGACTATCCTGTGCATCATTGCTCTCCTCTACATACCGCGGAGTTTCAGGACCTTCGATGACATCAGGGCAATCAACAAACATGTCCTCCCTTCCCCCATCTTCTGCCATTCTTCTATCTTTTGTATCATTCTCTATATACTCTGCTGCAGTCACTGATCCCCCACCATTTAGATCCGTAGCATCCACCTGCAAAGAGTTTGTCCAAGAAATAAGCTCTAAAGATATTTATTTACAAGACTAACACATGAGCTATGAAGGTACTAAAACTTAATTGGAACAAACATGAAAATGATAGACAATAATCAAATGTTCCAAAACAGAAGAAGCGAACAAGATTTTTATTAAAACCCAAATTCCAGGCAAGCAAATAGGACCCTAAAGTGTTATCATGCATGCCTTTACCTCAATATTTAGAAGTTGAATGATTTCACATTCTCCACTAAGTATTTTCTAACATATAGGAAGTAAACACATATAATTCATTTAAGAACCCATTTCCATCTAATATTACTAATAATTTTCAGTAAAACGACCTGAGAAATTCATGAACAGACACTACTGTGCTTCCTCCAATGAAACCACAAGCATCAAAGCACCCACTCTTTACAACACCATAACTAATGAAGTCCATGTAATGTAACAAGGTATAAAAGTTTAATAGCATGATAAGTTTTAGGAAGCTACATTCAGTACATGAAGAACTCTAAAAAACAACAGTAAGGCCATGCACACATAAATGCACCGACACATAAAACATCAAGATAAGAAAATCAAGATAGGCAAAGTAAGACCTGATTAAGCTCCCCTCCATCTATAACTACACCTGAACCAGCACTAAGTTCAACATTTTCATCAGATGTGGAACCATCTCTGACCTGCTCTGCATCATTATTTTCTGGCATTGCATGCCCCAAATCTCGCCAATACAGCTTCTATTTTCCCTTCAAGACACAAAAGGGTCTCTGGAAAAGCAAAAAAGATTCAATCTTTATTGGTACCCATATCAATCAATATATTTCTAAAAAGTAGAAAAAGAGTGAAGAACAAACAATTTTTTTTTGGTACCCACATCTATAATTTTTAAGAAATGTGAAGAAGATTCAATATTTCCTGATATCAATTTGGTTATTATTTTCAAATGTTTCAATTAGAGTTCAATAAAAAAGTGTCATGTCAGACAAGAAAATGATAAGAAAACCTAGAAAAATGGACTACAGATGGTTATAAGAAAACCATATGACGTGATAGAAGAATAATTACCTAACGAAGAAGGGGATTTTTGTTGGGGTTTCTTGTGTTGTGTTTCGATATGATTAGAGTTGAAGTTGTTGGAGAAGACGATGGTGGTGTATGGATCTTGGATTTTGGAGTTGTGCAAATCACGTGAAGATTGCAATTTTGGTTGACTTAACGACGTCGTAAAGTGCCAGTTGTTATTACTGTTATGAGAAGATTGCCTCGGGCTTCCCAAACTAACGGACTTTGGAAGAACGAAATTTGGAGAAAGGAGGGGAAAAGCATCTTGATGCAAAAACACATTTTTATCTCCAATTAAAAGAATGAGAGTAAATCGGGTATTTGCAGTCCTGCCTTATATTGGGCCACCTTTTAATTGGGCCACCTTTTAACCTGTATCTTATTTTTAAAAATTATTAATTTGGTAGTCAGCCGACAAAAAAATTCGCAATAATATGATTATTATATCTCTGACAAAACATATAAAAGATGCATCACGCATAAATCACTTTACGGTTTTCCTCCATCACTCTGTCTCTCCTCAGATCTCCTCTAAAGTTGCATTCTAAAGTTGTTTCACGTTGAACTCCAAAGTCAAGCAGAAGATTCTTCACGTTAAACCTAATTTAACGTCAAAGCTAATTCAAATATGATGAAGTTTTGTCCTACATAACATGCTGAAATTTTTGGTTTAATTGCTAAACAAGCTGATTTTTTACATAATTTGCTAAAACTTCACACCAAAAATACTGAAGTATTTGTCTTGCAGTCTAAATAAGTTGAAGTTCTTTAGTTCATTTGCTAAGACTTCAGCTCTAAAATATGTTGAGGTTATGTCCCGCGTTCAATAGTTTTGTCATTAGTTTTTTTCGAAACTTTAGCAAAAAATACTGAAGTTGTTTAGTCCATTTGTAAAAACTTCACGACAAACGTGCTGAAGTTTTCCTCCTGCACTATGTAATTTTCTCTTGAATGTTGAAGTTAAATTTAAAAGTTAAACAAGCTGAAGTTTTTTAGTTCATTTGCTAAAACTTCAGCAATAAAATATGCTGAAATTTTTTCCTGCATTCAATATTTTTGTCATGAGCTTTTTCCGAAACTTCAGCAGAAAATGCTGAAGTTGTTTAGTTCATTTTTAAAAACTTCAGGAAAAACATGCTGAAGTTTTCCTCCTGCACTACGTAATTTTTTCTTGAATGCTGAAGTTAATTTTAGAAGTTAAACAAGCTGAAGTTTTTTAGTTCATTTTCTAAGGCTTCAGCGCTTAAATATGCTGAAGTTTTTTCCTACATTCAATAATTTTGTCATGAGCTTTTTCCGAAACTTCAGCAGAAAATACTGAAGTTGTTTAGTTCATTTTTAAAAATTTCAGGAAAAATGTGTTGAAGTTTTCCTCCTGCACTACGCAATTTTTTCTTGAATGCTGAAGTTAATTTTAGAAGTTAAACAAGCTGAAGTTTTTTAGTTCATTTGCTAAGACTTAAGCACTAAATATGCTGGAATTTTTTCCTGCATTCAATATTTTTGTCATGAGCTTTTTCAGAAACTTCAGCAGAAAATGCTGAAATTGTTTAGTTCATTTTTAAAAACTTCAGGAAAAACGTGCTGAAGTTTTCCTCATGCACTATATAATTTTCTCCTGCATGCTGAAGTAAAAGTTCATACTAAACGAGCTTTTTCATGAGCTGAAGTATTGTAGTACATTTCTTAAAACTGCAGCTTAAACGTGCTTAACAAAAACTTCAGCTTAAACAAGAAAAATCGTCTTTTTAAAAGACTTTTAACAAAAAGACGGGTACAGATGCAAACAGAAAAACAAAGCGGCTACAGGTTAAAAAGGAGAGACCAAATAGGGCGCCCCATGCAATTTTAACGAGTAATTCTATCAATAACTTGAAACTAGTATAGGTATGCTCAGGCTAAGTCCGGGCCCAATGGCTAATTAGTACTATTTAGGGTTTGTTTGGTATAACGAAAAATTTTCAAGAAAATATTTTCTTGAAAAACAAGTAGTAATTTTATTTATTTTCTGCTGTTTGGTACGCAAGTTAAGGAAAATAACTTCTCAAGAGTACTCATAAATAATTCAGATACAATAAACATGAAACCATAAACTTTTGAACCAAAACCTTCCGAATCCACAAATTTCAAAAACTTTTGAACCGCTAAATTTTCGAAACCGCGAAAGAACCCGTAAACTTTATAATTTTTAAACTCGTAAACTTCCAAACAAATAAACCTCCGCACTCATAACTTTGAAACTTGTAAAATTTCGAACATGTAAACCGAAAGATGCAAAAATAAAAATGAAAATATATATATAAAAAAACATCCGGAGGGGGGAGGGGGACAGGGGGAGGGAGAGAGTGCAGAAAAACGAAAAAACAGAAATTTGAAATTACAAAAAAGAAAATGTTACATTCCATATTTTTGTACATGAAAATACGCCATAAATAAATTAATTAATGAGAGCTCGGAAGTGAGATGTTACGTCCCGCATTTTTATACGTTGATATTTCATCGTAATTTAATCGACGTAAGCTCGGGAATGAGGTTATTTTGAAATTATAAGTATTATGCTATTTCAACCAAGGAACAAGTAAATTCATGAAGGTGAGAGAGCAAGCAAATCGAAGAAAACGAGTTTCGTCGAAGTTTGTCAATTTGGGATAAAGTACGGTCCGAGCTATAATATCCGGTACTTATGGACTAGTGTTATATAAGGTACCATATAACCACGGTAGTATAATATATAAGTATATTAAAAATGAGTAGTACTTTTTTTAGATAATTTGAGATAATTTTTAATTACGCGAGTAATTAGTGAATTACAAGATAGCGGGATATTACCTAACTAATTAATTAATTAATATGCCGTTGAATATTGACCACCCCACGTGGCAGCTCCTCCCATTCACAGCAATGACTCTTAAAATCATTTAAAAGGTGGCACATTTAAGACCCATACCACGTATCTATCTTTCTTAAGACTTAAATTCACAGCCTCCGTTTTCTTAAATTTACATCTTACATATTAGTTATCCTAAGGTTCCTTTTTTTTTGGGAAATATTTGTGTGTTTTGGTCTATTTTGGTAATGGGTATTGATGCCAATAGTTGCTGTTGAGAATTGAAAAATGAATATTTGCCTCCAAACTCACTGAGTTCGGCTTCTGTGATTCGAAAAGATGCATAAATAAGTTTTTCAACTTTATTCTGCTTCTCTCACTAGCCTTTATTCTTTCAAATTGTGAGATCTTTATTTTGGTACATGTCAAACATAGGCTTTCCAAATTATAAAGCCACCCTTCTTTCGACAGAGTTTGGCAAACACCCACTAACAAAAAGTTAAGTACATGTCTCCAGAGGAACACTAACAGCAACTCTAGTGTTCAAAATCCGGAGTATATATTTACAGCATGAAATATTATACGGATATTTTTCCCTAATTCAGGTACGTTATCCCTCTTTTCTTTTTGGCATGATCTATATGACACAGAAGAAACGAGCAAATGTACCGTTTTCATAAATTACTCTATTCATAGAAATACTAGGGGTGTCTATATTATTGATTCCTCATGTGAATTATTATTATCTTCTGTTCATGGGTCCCAGAAAAATACGTATTTGATAATGTTTATCCGAAAGGTATATTGATTTTTATGGCATTCTGAGAAAATCTTATTGACGTATTTCTTATGCATTTATACATGTACATTGACCCATGACTCAGACGGCGTTATATACGCGTATATGTGTATGTATATATATGTATATGGGATATGGGAAAGGTTATGGCGTTATATACGCACCACCACCTGATCAGCTGGTATACGTTGATGATTAGCCCACAGTGGCCGAGATGATATGATGGGATGCCCTCAGAGGCCTGATGATGTTATGAAATATGTACCTATGCACGACATGACATTCATACGCATATGCATGACATTATACGTATTTCATGATTTACAGAATTATCCAGACTTACAGGTTGAGTCATTTACTCTATATCTCTTCCATGTCTGTTATGTACTTATTTATGTGTCTTACATACTCGGTACATTATTCGTACTGACGTCCCTTTTGCCTGGGGACGCTGTGTTTCATGCCCGCAGGTCCTGATAGACAGGTCGAGAGTCCTCCAGGTAGGCTATCAGCTCAGCGGAAAGTGTTGGTGCGCTCCATTTGCTCCGGAGTTGCTTATGTGGTCAGTATGATTAGGACATGTACTGATTAGTATGGCGGTGCCCTGTCCCGACCTTTATGTTATTTATGTACTTTTAGAGGCTTGTAGACATATGTCGTGTACGTGAAAGATTGTACGGCCTTGTCGGCCTATGTTTTGAGTTTATAAATGATCATGTTGGCCTATTAGGACTGTATGTCACGTGTATATGATGATATAATAAGAAAGATACATTATGTTGGTACTCGGTTGAGTAAGGTACCGGGTGCCCGTCGCGGCCCATTGGTTTAGGTCGTGATAAAAGTGGTGTCAGAGCAGTTCTGTCCTAGGGAATCTTCAAGTCGTGTTTAGTAGAATCTTGTTTATGGGTGTCGTGCACCACACTTATAAGCAGGAGGCTACAGGGCATTTAAGACTGTCATTCTTAATCTTGTTTATGGGTGTCATGCACCACACTTATAAGCAGGAGGCTACAGGGCATTTAGGACTGTCATTCTTTCTTCTTACTCTAGATCGTGTGGTAGAGCTCAGTTGTAAGAACTTAATTTTCTAAACTCTATCAACTTCATAATACAATGATGCCTACATCCAGAAAGACGGTTGGTAAGAGATATAGTTGTGGAAGAGTTGAGTCAGAAGAACTTAATTTTCGCATCATGCTTATGATGAGTAAATGAGAGGTCTTCAGCAGATCATGCGTGTACTAAAAGGTGTACTGTTCTTAATAAGGAACTTTTAGGAAAGAATACTTATCTACTCTTACGGTAAAAAGGAATAACATGATCGGAAGTTAGACATAAGTTTCAACAAGTAAAAGGATCAAGGTGAAGAAGGGAACGAGGTACCCAGTTAATAAAGGTTATCGGTGTTTACAATTCAAGAGTTTTGATCTACCTTCAACAGTAATAGATGTATGTAGAATTGGCCACACCCATTTCAGTTGTACTCTATTGGGGGCTAACATGTGTAGTTTAAGAAAAGAACAGGATATTAGGATCCGGCTAGGGTTGGTAACCCAAATGGTAAATGGATTGATTGTGTTAGTTGACATTTTAATGGATCTCCTTGTGAGACACCTAGATGGTGCACTCTAAAATAGTACATCTAGATATAAGTGCTACAAAGATAGGTACTGGAAATGTGGAAAGGATAAATATTATCTTAGTATGACTCCCGTACCTAGTAGAGAAATAATGCTAGGCAACCCGAAGAGCTAGTGGATGGAGCAAAGGAAAGCTAAAAGCAAAAGAATATCTTGTTGAAGTTTTCAGAGTAAAGTGATAGACATAAATGTTAGCGGAAATAAGAAAAGAGTTGATGAAGCATTATGAGTAAGATATGATACATGGATGACAACGGTAGATCGAAAAAATGACAGTATTACAGAGTTTACAGTTAATTGAAGGGAAAGACGAGAGGTGACATGCCTTGAAATAACAAAAGAGTATAGGCCATAAAGTCATATCCTCATTTCGAGAAATAAGTTCGCGACTCTAACGTGATTAACAAAAGGAAAAGTTAGACCCCAGAGTAATAGAAACCAGTATGGATTGGTGAACAAGATAAATTAAACATGAATTAGGGACTGAGTGATTGATAATAGTCGGCATCAAGTAAATTTCAAATTTTGGTTCCGGTGATAATAAGATGGACAACAGAAGAAGATTCATGAGAAATTCAGAGAATAGTCATTCAGGGAGACGCTCCCCTAAAGCAAGTAATATAAACAAAGTTAAGCTTAAGGGGATGTATGTGCCAGTTACACTAAGTATCACCATTGCGTGTGAGGAAATTTATTATCCGTGGTATAGAACGATTACTGCAACGCGAGTGAGGGTCATCAATGATGTGAAATGAAGCCAAATATGAAGAGGTAAAATATTTATATGTGGGTCATCGTAGCACTAAATATTAGTACTCCCCTAAAGAGGGGAATATGGATTGATGTGGCATTAAGTCAGAATTAAGGGATTCTAGTAATTATGGAATGGTAAAGGAAGGATGCGATGAAAAAAAAAATAAAAAAGGGACGAGATTGCACTTGCTCAAAGCCTACAAATATGCTACGATTCCAGAATATTATGCAAACACGACGTCAAGGAAAGGAAGTAAGGGTCCCTGCCCAAGATGTTATTAATAGATAGATAAGGAGTCAATGCAAGATATAAGTTAAGACAAACGAAATAACCCAAGAATGATTACGCGGAGTAATGATATGAGAATGGGCCAACGAGTACTTAGTAGTTGATTCAGGAAGAGCCTAGTTATGGTATACCGACAAATCAGCAGGTCGTGCAAGATAAATATAGTAAAATCCAATATAGTGAATTCAGCCCCGCAGTTATAACATTGTAACACATGAGAAATATTCAGATAGGAGTCGGGGTAGTTAAAGGTACCGGATGAGTACTACAGAAATAAAAGAGAATGCCATTGGGAAGACAGTCGAAATATCAGTTCAGAAGAAATCATACAATCACAAGGGCGTGAAGGTAAGTAACTACGGATAATTATAGGCGAGGAAGAACATTAACAATTCCGTTAGGCATAAAATGTGATAAGCTCGCAGCTTTACAAGAATTAGAGGATCCTTCTTAAGTACTACAGTGAAAGACTAGCTGAGGAAATGAGGAAGGAGGTTCAACCTAAGCACAACGACCTAAAGAGGAAATGATCTTGTAACAACAGTTTCACAACAACATTGTACATCCTTCGTAAGAAAGAGGAACATACCGTGGCTAGTGAACGAGAAGTAAATCAAAAGCAACATTCGAAGATCGTATGAGTTGTACGAACATTCCAGCATGCGTGAGATCTAAGATAAGCTAAGTATGCACCCAACAAGGGGGAAGAAAGACTATGAGAGGTAATGTCTTACGTTTAAAGAAAGCTGAGAAGGAACGAAAGAGTCATTCGATCAATGATCCAGAGTTGGATACGTTATGAATGCACTTAAGAGTTCAGAGTATTATCCATGCAGCATATATGTTGACTATCATACAACGGTAGAAGATTCTGGTATAAGTTAAAGGAAAGAATTGACCCCAGGTTATAGACAAAGGAATGTATTGTTAGAAGATTATATCACAGATATTCCATAGCATCCATGGATGGCTAAAATAATAACTAATACCATAAGCCGCAGATTGGAAGATAACTTAAGCCAACATAAAGGTCGATCAGAAGAAGGAGGAAACTAAAGAGTTACATCAACGAATTAAATCAGGAATCCGATTATTGGACCCAGAAACTGTAGAAATCGTGATTGAGAACATTGCAGGAATCACTTTTAATATCGGAGGTACAAGAGAGAAAGTACAACAACCATATTCTATAACAACCCTACGATAAAGCCAGTCGAAAAAGTACCAGCCTCATAAGAAGTCAGTATGAAGTTCCCACCGGATTGTGTATGCACCAGAGGTGCAAGTATTATAAAAGAGCTCCAAGTTATGGACGTGAATCACACCTAGGTGGAAGGGAGGTCATGAAAGAGATAGAAGATACAATGAGAGATTTAAAGGTAAGTAAGGTAAAGGTGAACAACGTACGAGATACTCAAAGGCAGAAGATCGTGAATAGTCCAAGGACTAATGGCATTTAGAAGAGATGGAATGCTGCCCTGATAGTACAATGAGGGCATAATTGTGATAGATAAATAATAACGTTTGGGCCTTCGATTGAGTAATGATTTGAAGAGGATTTCATGAATTGTACAGGATTAAAATATCCATGTAAGGTGAGTAGTATTGGGATTCTATAAAATACGGTTCTGGAAGTATAGTATCGCCCATAGGTGTATCAATATAATTACCCCAGATATCCCTGATGAGACGTGAGCCCTAGCAGCAGCGTTATCATAAGAGAACAAGTTATCAGTGGTAGATGATGAATCAATATTAAGGTGAATCAACAATAGATGGATGAGAGTTCAACAGTATGAGATGAAATTAGACCACCAGTCTTAAGGATAAACAACGAGAGTAACCTGGAGTTCGTTGCAGACCTCAGTTACGATAAATTGAAGTAAGAATTATCGTATAACATGACCTACCTAGATGCAATAAAATCATGCGGATAGATAACCGGGTCTATGAAACAAGATGTAACAATATTCGTAATTTCAAGGAAGTACCAAGCAAAGAACTTTAGTATACCTACAAATGCCCAGAGGGACTTTTTATCAAGCTTTGTATCTGTTTGCAAAGTGAGGTCTAGAGATTGGCTAGAAGCTAGAGCAAACGCATAGGCGCACTTACAAGGCCAGTGTCATACAGGCGGCATGACAGAAGGTAGCAACAGTTACGAGATTGGAAAGATTTTGATGACAAGTCGTGGTATGATAAAGAGAACTAAAGGGGGGAATACCCTGGCCTTTGAATTTATTCACAGAACAGTTTCCTAGATGGCAAGAGGAGTACTAAAGTATTCGCAAGAGCTATGAAATATGAGAATGATAAGCGCATCAGTCAACATTCGAAGACAAATATTCCAAAGAGGGGAATGATGTTACACCCCATATTTTCATACATGAAAATACACCATAAATAAATTAAAAAATGAAAGCTCGGAAGTGAGATGTTACGTCCGCATTTTTATACGTTGATATTTCGTCGTACGTTAATCGACGTAAGCTCGGGAATAAGGTTATTTTGGAATTATAAGTATTATGCTATTTCAACCTAGGGACAAGTAAATTCATGAAGGTGAGGGGACAAGCAAATCGAAGAAAATGAGTTTCGTCGAAGTTTGTCAATTTGGGATAAATACGGTCCGAGCTATAATACCCGGTACTTATGGACTAGTGCCATACAAGGTACCATATAACCACGGTAGTATAATGTATAAGTATATTAAAATGAGTAGTATTTTTTTAGGTAATTTGAGACAATTCTTAGTTACGCGAGTAATTGATGAATTATCGGGTAGCGAGATACTAATTAATTAATTAATTAATTAATACACTGTTGGATAACAATTGACCACCCCACGTGGCAGCTCCTCTCATTCACAGCAATGACTCTTAAAATCATTTAAAAGGTGGCACATTTAAGACCCATACCACGTATCTATCTTTCTTAAGACTTAAATTCACAGCCTCCGTTTTCTTAAATTTACATCTTACATATTAGTTATCCTAAGGTTCCTTTTTTTTTTGGGAAATATTTGTGTGTTTTGGTCTATTTTGGTAATGGGTATTGATGCCAATAGTTGCTGTTGAGAATTGAAAAATGAATATTTGCCTCCAAACTCACTGAGTTCGGCTTCTGTGATTCGAAAAGATGCATAAATAAGTTTTTCAACTTTATTCCGCTTCTCTCACTAGCCTTTATTCTTTCAAATTGTGAGATCTTTATTTTGGTACATGTCAAACATAGGCTTTCCAAATTATAAAGCCACCCTTCTTTCGACAGAGTTTGGCAAACACCCACTAACAAAAAGTTAAGTACATGTCTCTAGAGGAACACTAACAACAAACTCTAGTCGTCATTCAAAATCCGGAGTATATATTTACGGCATAAAATATTATACGAATTTTTTTTCTTAATTCAGGTATGTTAAGACTATTCATTTTTTCTTTTTGGCATGATCTATATGACACAGAAGAAACGAGCAAATGCACGGTCTCCATAAATTACTCTATTAATAGAAATACTAGGGGTGTCTATATTGTTGATTCTTCATGTGAATTATTATTATCTTCTGTTCATGGGTCCCAGAAAAATATGTATTTGATAATGTTTATCCGAAAGGCATATTGATTTTTATGGCATTCTGAGAAAATCTTATTGATGTATTTCTTATGCATTTCATGCATTTATACATGTACATTGACTCATGACTCAGACGGCGTTATATACGCGTATATATGTATGTATATATATGTATATGGGATATGGAAAAGATTATGGCGTTATATACGCACCACCACCTGATCAGTTGGTATACGTTGATGATTTGCCCACAATGACCGAGATGATATGATGGGATGCCCTCAGAGACCTGATGATGTTATGAAATATGTCCCTATGCACGACATGACATTCATACGCATATACATGACATTATACGTATTTCATGATTTACAGAATTATCAAGACTTACAGGTTGAGTCATTTACTCTATATCTCTTCCATGTCTGTTATGTACTTATTTATGTGCCTTACATACTCGGTACATTATTCGTACTGACATCCTTTTTGCCCGGGGACGCTGTATTTCATGCCTGCAGGTCCTGATAGACAGGTCGAGAGTCCTCCAGGTAGGCTATCAGCTCAGCGGAAGGTGTTGGTGCGCTCCATTTGCTCCGGAGTTGTTTATGTGGTAAGTATGATTAGGACATGTACTGATTAGTATGGAGATGCCCTGTCCCGATCTTTATAACATTTATGTACACTTAGAGGCTTGTAGACATATGTTGTGTACGTGAAAGATTGTACGGCCTTGTCGGCCTATGTTTTGAGTTTATAAATGATCATGTTGGCCTATATGGACCGTATGTCACGTGTATATGATTATATAATAAGAAAGATACGTTATGTTGGTACTCGATTGAGTAAGGTACCGGGTGCTCGTTGCAACCCATCGATTTGGGTCGTGACAGAAAAAGTAAAAAAAAAATTGTGTGGGGGATGAGGGGGTGGGGGTGGGTGTTTCACAAATAAAAATACAAATTTGAAAATTATAAAAAAAGTGAACTTTTTTTTTTGTGTGTTGTGTGGGGTGCAGAAAAATGAAAAAATAGAAATTTGAAATTATAAATACTAGCAAAAAAAAAAATCTTGGGGAAGGCGGGGGGGGGG
>ML355149.1:0-20383 GCA_005239505.1 Nicotiana paniculata
ATTTTGACTTTCTCTATATGATGGCATGACTTTCTTTATAGATGCATAGTTTCCTATCTTTTTGTTTTTTGTAAACTAGCCACAATTAGGATTGGCCAAAAGAGTTGAAACAATCTGAGGCTAAAATATGGCCATAGCCCGAAGCATGTTGTCTTTAGACTAGTGAACATCATTTATGTAATCTTTTTAGGAAAAATGATACTTTAGCTTGAAATTTGATAAAATTAAATGTTATACCAAAGTTACCCTAACCTACACTCGGGAGTGGCAACTCATGCCCCCGACCCTCTATTCCAAACAATAAATTAAATTGCACANTAAAAAAATATATATTATTTCAAAAAATAGAAAAATCTAAAGAATAATCAAACATTGCCTCAAATGGGCACTTTAAAACTGTCATGACCATAGTCTTGACTAATGTAATTTACACTCGGGCGTGATAACTCATGTCCCCGTCTCCAACTTCGAAATTTAATAAAAATCACATGTTGTAATTGCGGGTGCATTTCATGTGGCGTAGTTATAATATGTCCCGAAAACAAATAAGTGCACGACATCGTGACTTATTTCAAGATAAATCCATAAATACTAAAAGCACAATAGGCAAAAAATATGTAAATAATCAGATAACTAGGCCAAATATTAATAGTTAAGCGACGTGCTAGAACCACGGAACTCGGGAATGCCTAACACCTTCTCCCTGGTTAACAGAATTTCTTACTCGGATTTTTGGTACGCAGACAACTTAAAACAGAGTCTAAATTTCCTTGGTTTGGGATTTCAACAAAACAGTGTCCCGGAACATCGTCCAAAATCCGGGTGGCGACTCTGAAAACTAAAATAAAATCCAAATTCGAATAATGTCACTTAAAGTGGAAAAACACCCTTACTACCCTTCATTAATCCGGGGGTAGTGGGAAAAGGAGGTGTGACAGCGGCTACCAAAAGCATCACAACCAGAGATAAAAATGTAGTCCATCTCCTCAAATCATCACTAGACCAAGTCGAAGTAAGAACCATAAAATTAACTTGGGACTGGAACAATTGCATTATCGTATATTTGCAGGACGCCACACTCCCAGGCGATAAGAAAGAAGACAAGAAAATAGGAACTCAAGTGGCCAGATACAGTCTCCTTCATAGTGACATATACAAAAGGACTTACAGCGGCCCTCTGGCGAAATGTCTGGGCCCAAACCAAACTCAACACATCCTTGAATAAGGCCATTGCAGTGCTCACTTTGGCAACCGACTAGTGGTAAAATGCCTTATACGGGCGGGATACTATTGGCCTATTATGAAAAAGGACGTCGCAGACTTCGTGAGAAAATGCGAACAGTGCCAAAAGTACGCCCCAATAATTCATCAAGCAGGCGACCACCTCCACTCAGTTACCTCCCCTTGGTTGTTCATCAAATGGGAAATGAACATATTGAGCCCCCTCCCAGCAAGACGAGGTAATTACGATTCTTTTTGGTTTTAACTGAATATTTATCAAAATGGGTGGAAGCACGAGCATTCGCCCACATACAGGAACATGAGGTAATCAGCTTTATATGGCGAAACATCATCTATCAATTCGTCCTACCCAAGGACATTAGTTGTGACAGCGGATCTCAGTTCACATGAAAGAAAATCGTCGAGTTCTTCGATAAATGGCACATCAAGAGGATACTCTAAACCCCATATCACCCAGCAGGTATTGGGAAAGTATAATCCTCCAGCAAATTCATACTAAACATCATGAAGAAAAATCTCAAAGAAGCCAAGGGACTGTGGTCGAAAATACTACCAGAAGTATTATGGGCATACTGAACAACTCTGAAGGCGAGCACAGGAGAGACGCCTTATTCTTTGGTCTATGGGACCGAAATAGTAATATTGGTCGAGGTCGGAGAACCCAGCCTAAGGTACTCCCCCAAAAGCGACAAGAGTAATGATGAGAGTAGAAGGCAGGAACTCAGCGAAATTGACGAATGAAGAGATATGGCGTACATAATAATGGTCACACAAAAACAGCAAGCAGAACGCTATTACAACAAGAAATCAAAGGTCTGGATGCTTAAAGTCGGGGACTACGTACCCAAAAATCAAGCGAGCAAAGACCCCCGAGAAGGCAAGCTGGGAAGAAACTGGGATGGTCCGTACAAAATCACAGCCGAAGCAAACAAGGGTTCATTCCAACTAGACACAATGGAAGGAAAACAACTACCAAACAACTGGAAAATCAGCCACCTCAAATACTTCAACTTCTGAGAGAAAAAGTGTCCCCCAAGTCGCACTCTTTTTCCCTCGCTTGAGTCTTGTCCCACTTGGGTTTTCTCAAGGAGGTTTTTAACGAGGCGGCAAAGGGAGCACTTCGAGTCTAAGTACGTGAAGGTAGGATCGTTTTTAGTATTTCATTGCTTGACTTCTTAATACTCTTCAAGTCAAACAATGAAGGGACTGGGTAGACTAGGACTGGGACTGGAACACCAGCCAACACCCAAAATCTATAAATTTCTCCAAGCATGTAACCAAAGTAATAATGTCAAAGTAATAAGAAACTTACGTTTATCAGGACACCTTTTTGCGTATCAAGGTTATGTTCGACCTCGTTCGAACAACACCTACTGGCTCTCAATCGCGATTTAATGAAAGGTTATGTTCGACCCCGCTCGAACAAACACCTACCGACCCTCGACCACTATTTAATAAAAGGCTATGTTCGACCTTGTTCGAACAACACCTACCGGCACTCGGCCGCAAATTAAAAAAAAATTATGTTCGACCCTGCTCAAACAAACACTTGCCGGCCCACGGCCGTAATCGAGGTTATGTTCTATCCCACTCGAACAAACAGCTACGGCCCTCGACTGTAATTTAACAACAGTTTATGATCGATCTCGCTCGGGTAAATACCTAACGGCCCTCAATCGCAATCTAACGAAAGATTATGTCTGATCTCGTTCGAACAAACACTTATCGGCCCTCGGCCACATCTCAACAATGAAACGTGCGCGACCTATGAATATTCGGCTCTAAGGCCACTGCCACCTAAATGAAAACACCAATAAGGACAAAAGCGAAACGAGCAAACAACAAAAGCAAAAAATATATACAAGTACAAAAATATACCACAAGAATAGAAGAAGATGCAAGGAACAACTTTGATACTTCATATACTTAAACTGTTTACAAAAGGCTCGTGAAGACGCCAAAAAAATACATAGAAAGTCAAAAAGAAAACTACTTGTCACTTTTATTACGGCCTTCAGCGCCCACGCTAGTTTGATCTTCAACGGTATCACTACCCTGACCACCAATACCTTTACCATCTCGGCCCTCAACACCCTCGCCATCCTTTCCCGGAGGGTATATGGAATCATACCAGGCCTCATCCTCAAGGCTATCTATAGCATCCCATCTCCCTCATCATCCTCACCAGGATGAGGAGTATCCGGATCATAACCACACGTAATCAGATACTCACGAGCTTTGACACAAGCACCCTCAAAGTCCACAACAGAAACGGAGCCTGCTATATGCAACATGTGAAACACATCCAGCCTGGCTTCGGCATGAATCCACTCTTCATACAAATCACAATGAATGTTGGGATGAAGAGGGTTGCTCAAGTAGTTTGGCATTCTCGGCCTCCAGAGCTGCAACTCGATCATAATGATCATAGGTCGCCTTCTCCAACTCCCCAATCCTCTCATCGAGCCGCTCATTTTTAAGCCTTGCCATTGTTAAATCATTTTCTCGCTCGAAACGGAGAGTCTGGATGACCACCTCAAGAGACTCCATCTTTTTCAAAGACTTCGACAAAGCGGACTCAGCCTTCTCTAGCTCACTTTTCTTCTCAGCGACCTCGCCACTAGGAGCCTCTACCCTAAGCTGGTATTCCTCAAGTTGGCCTCGCAGCAAGACTACCTGAGCTTGGATATAACTGCATTGGGCTTCGACCCCCCTGCTAAGCTCGAGCTCTTCCTCCTTGCTCCTCAACACACCCTCCAGGACACTTCACTTCCCCATTGCCCGCACCAATTTCCCGTCTCTTGCCTTCAAGTCCTCTCTCAGTTGGCGCACATCGCCTCTCTCACATAACCAGCATCGAAGCTCCCCGTACTTCTCAAGGCACCTGAAGTACTTATACTTCAACTTCACATAAATATCTTTACGCCTCTGCTCCCTACAAGAACTTTCAATCTCCAGGACGACCGTCTACTAAACGAATGAAGGAAGTTAGTGCCAACGAAAAGACAAAACCCATGGAAAATGACAAACAGTAAATGCACTTACCCAAAGGGCGAGACCAGCAATGTTATTTGACAGGGTGTTGTCATCTATAGTATTGAGGGTCGTACCCTCAAATTTCATAACAAAGAGGGACAATGGAGGGAATTCTCTCCTCGGTGTTCAAGAGAAGATTACGATCCATCGGGATCATAATAGTCTTGTAGCCCCCTTCCAACCTCACTTCAAGTTAAGTTAGCCCCTCTTCGATCATCCTCAGCTCGTCTACATCCATGTCAAAATCAGAACCGACATCCTCCTCATCAACGACCTTCCTTCTATCATTAGTCAAAGAACGCACATCCTTCGCGACCCTAGAGGATGAGGACTTTTCGCGCCTTGGAAGAATAGGTTCGTCATTTCACACCATGCCTTTGATTGCGTCTCTCATAGGACGCATGGACATATCCTCCAAATGAGGGGCCTCGGGACTTGCCTCTGGGCTATCCCCGACATGATCCGTGGTCGTCTCCCGAAAAACAAGGCAAAAATCTCAAACACCAACGGCTGTCGGACTCTCTCCCCGGTGTCCACGACCCTCCTCTTACGAGGCATCAACCCACTTTAATCACGCGATATGTCATCCTCGTCAACTAGAGAATAACGTCGGCAGGTACATATAGATATGCTGGTCAAGTCTGAAAAGGCAGAGGATCACATCGATCATTTAGAAGAAACTTTCGATATACTTAGACGGTATGGAATGAAGCTAAACCCGGAGAAATGCGCGTTGGTGTAGCCTCGGGAAAGTTCTTGGGTCTTTTGGTGTCACATCGAGGGATCGAGGTCAACCCAGACCAAATAAAATCTATATAGGGGATACCGGAACTTTTAACCACCAAAATGCAAGTCCAAAGGTTGACAGGTTTAATCATCGCACTATCAAGGTTCATCTCGCGGTCGTCGGATTGATGTCACAAATTTTTTGGCGTACTCAAAAGAGACAATAGCCTCGAGTGGACTCCCGAGTGCATCCAGGCTCTGTGAAAACTTAAGGAATACCTATCATCACCACCCCTACTTTCTAAACCTGAAACTGGGGAGCAACTCCTCGTCTATTTAGCCACCTCCGAGGTAGCGTTAAGCGTAGTCTTGATCCGCAAGAATAAAGGTACATAATCTCCCATCTATTTCATTAGAAAAACACTCGTCGGTGCCAAGACCAGGTACCCGCACCTCAAAAAATCGGCTATGACCTCGGTCGTAGCTTCACGAAAGCTTAGACCCTATTTATAATGCCACCCCATCTCGGTCGTCACAACCTTTCCACTGAGGAGTATTTTTCACATACTCGAGATGTCGGGGAGGTTGGACAAATGGTCCATCGATCTAAGAAAGCACAATATCACATACCAACCACAGAAGGGCGATAAAGTTGCAAGTGCTCGCCGACTTTAATGCAAAAATAATGCTTGAAATCGAAAGGGAAACCATCCAAGCTTCCCTCCTGACACAAGACCTCTAGGTCGTATACACACGCATCTTACGCATCAAGGTCCAGACTAGGACTTGTACTTTATGTCCTTACTGGTGGAGTAATTCACCAGTCCATAAGGTGCCCATAACAATGAGGTCGAGTATGAGGATTGCAGGGTTGAGGTTAGCGCTCAAGTATGGGGGAAAATGGTTGAGACTTCATTATGATTCCTAGATCGTAGTCAGCCAAGTCATAGGGACATTCCAAATCAAGGAACAAAGGTTGCAAAAATACCAGACCAAAATCTGCAAGCTATCACCTGAGTTCGATGAATGCTAGCTCGATCAGATCCCACGGGCGCAGAATGTCGAAGCAGACGGCCTCGCCAAACTGGTCGCAACTACCAAAAGCATCACAACCAGAGATAAGAATGTAGTCTATCTCCTCAATTCATCACTAGACCAAGTCGAAGTAAGAACCATAAACTTAACTTGGGACCGGCGCAATCGCATTATCGTATATTTGCAGGATGCCACACTCCCAAGCGACAAGAAAGAATCCAAGAAATAAAGAACTCAAGTGGCCAGATACATTCTCCTTCATAGCGACATATACAAAAGGACTTACAGAGGCCCTCTGGCGAAATGTCTGGGCCCAAACCAAACTCAACACATCCTTGAAGAAGTCCATGAAGGCCATTGCAGTGCTCACTTTGGCAACCGAACAGTGGTCAAATGCCTTATACGGGCGGGATACTATTGGCCCATTATGAAAAAAGACACCGCAGACTTCGTGAGGAAATGTGAACAGTGCCAAAAGTACCCCTCAATAATTCACCAAGCAGGCGACCACCTCCACTCAGTCACCTCCCATTGGTTGTTCATCAAATGGGAAATGAACATATTGAGCCCCCTCCCAGCAAGACGAGGTAATTACAATTCTTTTTGGTTTAACTGAATATTTATCTAAATGGGTGGAATCACGAGCATTCGCCCACATGCGGGAACATGAGGTAATCAGCTTTATATGGCGAAACATCATCTGTCGATTCGTCTTACCCAAGGACATTAGTTGTGACAACAGACCCCAATTCACATGAAAGAAAATCGTTGAGTTCTTCGAGAAATGGCATATCAGGAGGATACTCTCAACCCCATATCACCCAGCAAGTAACGGGAAAGTAGAATCCTCTAACAAGTTCATACTAAACATCACAAAGAAAAAGATCGAAGAAGCTAAGGGACTGTGGTCGAAAATACTACCAGAAGTATTATGGGCATACCGAACAACTCTGAAGAAGAGCACAGGAGAGACGCCCTACTCTTTGTTCTATGGGACCGAAGTAGTAATATTGGTCGAGGTCGGAGAACCCAACCTAAGGTACTCCCCCAAAAGCGATAAGTGTAATGATAAGAGTAGAAGGCAGGAACTCAGCGAAATTGACGAACAAAGAGATATGGCGTACATAAGAATGGTCACCCAAAAACAGCAAGCAGAATGCTATTACAACATGAAAGCAAAGGTCCGGATGCTTAAAGTAGGGGACTACGTACCCAAAAATCAAGCGAGCAAAAACCCCCGGGAAGAAAAAGCTGGGAAGAAACTGGGATGGTCCGTACAAAATCACAACCGAAGCGAACAAGGGTTCATTCCAACTAGAGACAATGGAAGGAAAACAACTGGAACGTCAGCCACCTCAAATACTTCAACTTCTGAGAGAAAAAGTGTCCCCCAAGTCGCACTATTTTTCCCTTGCTTGAGTCTTGTCCCACTTGGGTTTTCTCAAGGAGGTTTTTAACGAGGCGGCGAAGGGAACACTTTGAGTCTAAGTACGTGAAGGTAGTATCATTGTTACTATTTCATTGCTTGACTTCTTAATACTCTCCAAGTCAAACAATGAAGGGACTGGGTAGACTAGGACTAGGACTGGAACACAAGACAACACCCAAAATCTATAACTTTCTCCAAGTATGTAACCAAAGCAATAATGTCAAAGTAATAAGAAACTTACGTTTATCAGGACAACTTTTTGCGTATTAAGGTTATGTTTGACCTCGTTCGAACAACACCTACTGGCTCTCGACTGCGATTTAATGGAAGGTTATGATTGACCCCACTCTAACAAACACCTACCGACCCTCGGCCACTATTTAATAAAAGGCTATGTTCGACCTTGTTCGAACAACACCTACCGGCCCTCGGTCACAAATTAACGAAAGGTTATGTTCGACCCCGCTCGAACAAACACATGCCGACCCACGGCCGTAATCGAGGTTATGTTCTATCCCGCTCGAACAAACACCTACGATCCTCGACCGTAATTTAACGAAAGGTTATGATCGATCTCGCTCAAGTAAATACCTAATGGCCCTTGGTCGCGATCTAACAAAAGGTTATGTCCGATCTCGTTAGAACAAACACTTATCGGCCCTCGGCCACATCTCAACAAAGAAATGTGTGCGACCTATGAATATTCGGCTCTAAGGTCACTGCCACCTAAATTAAAACACCAATAAGGACAAAAGTGAAACGAGCAAACAACAGAAGCAAAAAATATATACAAGTACAAAATATTCCATAGGAATAGAACAAGATGCAAGGAACAACTTTGATATTTCATATACTTAAATGGTTTACAAAAGTCCATCGCCAATACCTTTACCATCTCGGCCCTCAACTCCATCGCCATCCTTTCCCGGAGGGTATATGGAATCATACCAGGCCTCATCCTCAAGGGTATCTATAGCATCCCCATCGCCCTCATCATTCTCACCAGGATGAGGAGTATCCGGTTCATAACCACACGCAATCAGATACTCACGAGCTTTGAAACGAGCACCCTCAAAGTCCATAACAGAAACGGAGCCTACTATATGCAACTTGTGAAGCACATCCAGCCTGGCTTTCGCATGAATCCTCTCTTCGTACAAATCATAAGGAATGTTGGGGTGAAGAGGTTCGTTCAAGTATTTTGGAATTCTCGGCCTCCAGAGCTGACACTCGATCGTAAAGATCGTAGGTCCCCTTCTCCAACTCCCCAATCCTCTCATCGAGCCAGTCATTTTTAAACCTTGCCATTGTTAAATCATTTTCTCGCTTGAAACGGAGAGTCTGGATGACCACTTCAAGAGACTCCGCCTTTTTCAAAGCCTTCGACCAAGCGGACTCTGCCTTCTCTAGCTCACCTTGCTTCTCGGCGACCTGGCCACTAGGAGCCTCTGCCCTAAGCTGGTATTTCTCAAGTTGGCCTCGCAGCAAGACTACCTGAGCTTGGAGATCACTGCATTGGGCTTCGACCCCCCTGCTAAGATCGAGCTCTTCCTCCTTGCTCCTCAACGTCCCCTCCAGGACACTTCACTTCCCCACTACCCGCAGTAACTTCTCGTCTCTTGCCTTCAAGTCCTCCCTCAGTTGGCGTACATTGGTTCTCTCACAAATTCGGCATCGAAGCTCCCGGTACTTCTCAAGGCAGCTGAAGTACTTATACTTCAACTTCACATAAATATCTTTACGCCTCTGCGCCCTACAAGCACTTTCAATCTCCAGGACGACCGTCTACTAAACTAATGAAGGAAGTTAGTGCCAACGAAAGAACAAAACCCAAGGAAAATAACAAACAGTAAATGCACTTACCCAAAGGGCGAGACCAGCAATGTTATTTGACACGGTGTTGTCATCTATAGTATTGAGGGTCGTACCCTCAAAATTCAGAACAAAGAGGGACAATGGAGGGAATTATCTCCTCGGTGTTCACAAGAATATTACGATCTATCGGGATCATAATATTCTTGTAGCCCCCTTCCTACCTCACTTCAAGTTAAGTTAGCCCCTCGTCGATCATCCTCAGCTCGTCTACATCCATGTCAAAATTAGAACTGACATCCTCCTCAGCAACAACCTTCCTTCTATCATTAGTCAAAGAAGTCACATCCATCGCGACCCCGGAGGACGAGGCCTCTTCGCGCCTCAGAAGAATAGGTTAGTGATTGCACACCATGACTTGGACTGCATCTCCCATAGGACGCATGGCCATATCCTCCAAATGAGGGCCTTGGGACTTGCCTATGGGCTCTCCCCGATATGATCTGTGGTCGTCTCCCGAAATACAAGGCCACAATCTCCAACACCAACGGCTGACGGCCTCTCTCCCTCGGTATCCACGACCCTCCTCTTACGAGGCATCAAACCACCATCATCATGCGATATGTCATCCTCATCAATCTCAAAAGGAAAGGATATAGGCTCCCGAGTTACGGCATCCGAGATCGATATCAGAGCGCAAGACGTAGTATCCGCAACAAGAGCCGAAGTCGTAGAAGCAGCAGCCACCTTACAGAAAGAAGGCACTGATACCCGGCTCCTCCCAGAACCCCTGCCTGAGAAAAAGACAGTATAAGTTAGAAAAACAAACCCAACATAATAAGGAGACGGAGTGGCCACGAGGAAAGAAAGGGAACCGGTTGAAGGGAGAACAGACCTGAATTTGTTGAAAATACTTGGCCATTAAAGGATACCTACGATGTGAGGAAGGAGCCGCTAGACCCTGTCAGAAATATGAGAAGCCGGATGAGGAGGCTGACCATTGAATACAAAAGGGAAGATAAAAAAATCAACATCAATCAAAATTCGGAATCAAAAGCAAAAACAGTAGGAAACAGGGTACTCATGAGTATAGTTCCAATCTTTGGGGAACCCGTTGACGTTTTCCACGACGTCCTCGGTCCTGAAAAAGAAGAAATTAAGCAAGAATTGACGATTAGCTTTGTCGTCCATCTTCACCACCAAACACTTGCCTCCTCGGTGGCGAATATTCAACATCGTTCCTCTATAAAAGCCAGGGGCGAACAGGTGTATCAATGCCATAGTGTTAGTTCGACCCCAGCCAGCTTGTGAATTTGGTCAGCATCGTAATCACTTTGTAGACGTACGGTGTTGAGACGGGAAACCACCATAATGGCGAAAAAATTCCTCCACCAACGGGAGGAGAGAAGAAAATAACCGTTAAGAAAAGGATAGGCATAGAGGGCATAATACCTAGGGCAGTGGACTTGTACCACGTCCCCTTCGGCCGGGATCAACTCAACATGGTTGGGAAGGCCGAATATGGCCTTAAGCTCCGCCAACTTTAGGCGTCATCGTTGATTTAAAAATTTTGCATGCAGCATCCAGTACTTTGGTAAGATCAGACCTGGAATCGGGATTACGCGGGATTATCTCCTCCATCGATGGGAAGGTTTCATCCTCAACAATGGCGGAGCACCCTCCCCATGGGAGGGAAAGACCACCACCAAGGTATCAACCCGACTCCCCTCACCAACCTAATAAGGTACATTAGACATGATTCAATGTATAGAAGGAGAATAATAAGAAAGAGGGAATGAGGAACAATGTAAGTTGATGAAACAAAGAGTAGAAAGGATTTTGTAAATAAGATGAAGGAGGAGTTATTGCTTAAAGAGAATAAAGAGTATGGAAAAAGTTTTAAAATCAACAAACCTTCCCCTATTTATAAGGTTTGAGAGGCACCATAGCGCGTAAATTCAAACGATAGAGCCAATAAATGATCACACCTAAATCGATGCAATGCGTCGGGAAACAGTGTCATTATGACGCATGATGCCGTGACATATATTTTTATCTTGGACCAGATGGCTCCAACAGATTTCCCGGGAAATACAAAAAGTTCAAAATATGTGGACCTCAGAAGGCCACGTAGCCTTGTCTCCACGACCACCGCCTCAGCCAACTCTATAGAATTGTATCATAAACTACATTGTCCACTCACCGACCTCGTCCGCAAGAACAACCTCGATAAGCGGAGGGACTAACTGTATAGGTCAAAATCCATCTTTAGTCAAAATAGTATTAGTAAAATATTCCTGGGACGCCACATGTCGAAGTAATCTAATTACCAGCGAAGGTCGTGGTCGAAGAGTCAGCAAAGAATGACGTTGAGGAGTTGTCATCAAGGCCGAGGTCGAGAACCTCTAACAGAGTTATAACGACTAGTTTCAAGATAGGATACAAAAGAGAATAATATTCTAGTAGATATTCTCTGCACATTTACTATTAGGGTTTTTAGGAACATGTTCCCTATAAATAGAAAAAGACAATGATCGGGGTCATGTGATATTCATTTGTAAAATACACTTTGACTTGAGAGAGAGAATCAGATCTTATTGAAAGCATACAAACATCATCTTTTCACTAAGATTGTTGTCTACACTTTTCAACTGGATCCGAGGATAACTCAGATATTCAAAGGGTTATCCATCATTGTCAGAAAGAAAATTCACTTGTTTCATCCTTTCTTGGGTGAATCATTTATTCTATTTACGTGAATGTAATTTATTGCTATTCATTAATATTTAGTGCTACACTATTTCCTTCGACTTATTAAATATTGTTGTGCGCTACCTCTGCCATTAATATATTTCTACGTAGTATTTATTGCACTTCTGAGAAATTCATCTTTGGGATATTATTGTTAACCACGGTTAATTCTCATATATATAAATTTAATTAGTTGAACTAAGATCCATATTTTTTTTCCAAACAATTACCAGTTGGAAAAGCTTAGTCAGCTTGGGGGTCGTCTACATCATGGTTTTTACAAGAGACAATGAACAAAAAGATGATATCGTATACAAAAATCCGACGAAAACCCTTATGTAAAATGACAGAACACATATACACACAAAGAAAAAATGACAAAGCAAATATAGAAGTGAGATGGAAAATTAATACCCCTTCATTTCAATTTATGTAAATTAGTTGACTGGGTTTGAATGAGTTTAAGAAAAAATTAAAGCTTTTGAAATTTATAGAACTAAATAAGGTATCACATCATTAAAGTGCTTCAAGATTTAAAAATAAATTATTTTTTTTGGAATGAACTAAATAAAAAGTAGGTTGACATAAATGGAACGGAAGGAGTAACAAGAACATAATTGTATGAGGCAAAATTTATCTCTAGAGTACCCAACCCAAGATAATATTATGGTAAGGATTCTCGAGTCGGCGTTAGTCGAAGCGACCCAAGAAGCAGCAAAGTCCTTGGCCGAAGTGTCGACATGAGTCGTAGTCGAGATGTCAACAAGGGTCGAGGTCGAGCTTGAATATCGATGATAGGAGCTGTAATGGCTAGTTTGTCAGGATATATACGATATAAAAGAGGAATATTCTAGTGGATATTTCATGCACTTGTACCATTAGGGTTTCTTAGAAAAATGTCTCATATATACAGAAAAAAGAGACAATTATGGGGCATGCGATATTCATTTGTAAGAACACACTTTGACCAAAAGACTCTCTCTCTCTCTCTCTCTCTCTTACTATGATACAAAAACCACATTTTCACTAACATTCTTGTCTATACTATTCCATACTTTTCCATCAGATCCGAAAACAATTCGAACATTCAAGGATTTGTCTGTCACTCATCATTGTCAGGAGGAACAACCAT
Source organism: Nicotiana paniculata (assembly GCA_005239505.1). Taxonomy (NCBI): domain Eukaryota; kingdom Viridiplantae; phylum Streptophyta; class Magnoliopsida; order Solanales; family Solanaceae; genus Nicotiana; species Nicotiana paniculata. Next base: position 13,164 of record ML355149.1, read on the forward strand.
CTAGTTCATCCTTTATTGGGTGAATCATTCCTCCTATTTACTTAAATGTCATTTATTTTTACTCATAGCTATTAAATGCTACATTATTGCTCATTCTTTTCGGAATAGTTATTGTATATTGTTATCAGTATTCGACCAACCTTGTTTTACGTTTATTTCACCCTCTGAAGCTAGATCTTAAAATATTATTGTTAACTAAGATTAACCCATAATCACATAAATTTAATTATTTGAACCAAGAGTCATATTTTTTGTCAAACAATTTGGCGTCGTTTGTGGGAATTTCTTAGTTAAAACTTTTAGCTTCTTCTAGATCTAACTCTGGCACGGGTCACTAACATAAGAAAATAAAAAAATAAAAACAAGATCTCTTTTCTTTGTGTACACAAATCCCAACATGGCGGGTAACCAAGAAGTAAAGACGAGAATAATAATTGACCTCACAACCAACCTCATGAACGCCATCAACGAAAGCTATGAAACGGCAGACGAAGGCGCCGCGCCCAGTGCCTCCCCTAGGCAAGATAGGCCATCTCCCCCTCACTGCAGCATCACAAAATCTCGTGGTAAGGGAGCCTCCACGTCTGTGGGGGAAGAGACGCCCCCTGCTATAAAAAGCTCCTCGAAGCGTGGCTAACTAACACGCTAACCAGCCTCCTCAACATGCCCACTCGGGACATGACTATAGAAAATACAAGGACTTGCACCATAGGCCAAGCAGTGCAACCAGCCTTCTCCGTCAACGACAGGTATTACTCATAATATCATTGATAGTGCAGGTTACAATGCCCTTGCAGCCATTCTGAAAAGGATGGAAGAAATGGTGAATGAAAACAAGGCGCTCCGAGATCAAATGAAAGAACGCCAAGAAAAGGTCGACAAGATATCGGGCTCTACTAAGCTGTTGTCGAAGAGGGACGTCATCCGGGTCGTCGAGAAGCCTAAGAGTGATGATGCAACACCGTATACCATACCAAAACTCTTTACAATGCCGCCCTAACTCAGAATATATGATGTCACAACTGACACTGAAGATCATATAACTCATTACGTCGCCGCCGTAAAAGGAAACGACCTAGCTAAAGAATAAGTGTCTTCTATATTGCTGAAGAAGTTCGGCTAAACCCTCACAGGAGGGGCATTAACCTGGTATTCACAGCTACCAGCACGCTCCATATAAACCTTTGAAGAAATGGCCGACAAGTTCGTAACGGCCGACGCCGGAGCCAAGAAGGCCGAGGTGAGAGTGAACAACATATTTGCTATTAAAAAATCTCTGGGAGAGGGGCTGAGGACTTTCTCACCTGGTTTAACCCAGTAAGGATGACTTTTCTAAACGTATCTGAAGGTATGGCGGTCGCAGCTTTTCAGAACGGGCTGAGAAGGGATGGTTCAAGAGCAACGAGGAAACTGTTGAGTCGGCTGATGAGTACCCCCCCCCCCCCNAAATGATTATTGTTCTGAGGTCCGTGCAGATGAGGACGACCTCAACAGCACAACCAACCAACAAAGGAATGACAAAGAAAAAGAGGCATAGCAATCAGCAGGGTCGAGGTTGGGGCATGACGAGATCAGGGAAGTCATCAAAGATCCCAACATAGTCAAAGCCGCAGGATTGACCATAGAATACCTCGACCCCGTTAAATTAGATCCCAACGACCATAGCAAAAAGGCCTATATCGGTTGCAAACTTCAGGAACTAGGTAAATTAAGTCAATTCTTAAAAGCTAAAGCAGATTTGTTTGGTTCCAGCTATGAAAATATGCCGGGCATCCCAAAGAAAATCACCACGCATATATTAAATGTCGATCCTTTCCACCTCCCAGTTAGGCATGTTAGGCGTAAATTCAACTCCACAATCATAGATGCAGTGCGCAAGGAGGTGGAAAAACTGTTAAAAATGGTTCCATCAGGGAGTCGAAGTACCCTAGTGGGTTGCCAAAAAAGTAATGGTTAAAAAGAAAAATGGGAAATGGCGGATGTGGGACTTCACAGACTTGAACAAAGCATGCCCAAAGGACTCGTTCCCCCTCCCTCACATAAACCAACTCATTGACGCAACGTCGGACATGAGCTGCTAAAATTCTTGGACACTTACTCAGGCTATAATCAGATCCTCATAGAAGAGGAAGATCAGCAAAAAACCACGTTCATCACTCACCGAGGAACGTACTGCTACAGGATCATGCACTTCGATCAAAGAATGCGGGGGCGACTTATCAAAAATTGGTGACAAATATGTTCAAGAATCAGCTTAATAAACAATGTAAGTATATATAGAAGACATGTTGGTCAGGTCCAAAAGGGGAGAATATCACATTGACCATCTGAAAGAGACTTTTGACATACTCAGATAGTACGAAATGAAACTGAACACGGAGAAATGTGCGTTCGGCGTAGATTCAGAAAATTTCCTAGGTTTCCTGGTATCATAGCGAGGGATCGAGGTCAACCCTGAAAAAATCAAAGCCATCGAGAGGATACCCGAACTCTTGACCACCAAAAAACATGACCAAAGGTTGACTAGCTATATCACCGCGCTATCAAGATTCATCTCGCGGTCGTCGGATAGGTGCCATAAATTCTTTGGAGTACTTAATAAGGATAACATCCTTCAATGGACTTCGGAGAGCGTCAAGGACCTGAGGGAACTAAAGGCCTACATGTCGTTGCCGCCCTTGCTTTCAAAACCAGAGGCGCAGAGTGTCTCCTCGTTTATCTAGTTGTATTCGAGGTATCCGTAAGTGAAGTCCTTATTCGAGAAAACAAAGGTACACAATCTCCCATCTATTACATTAGCAAAACACTATTCGATGCCGAGACGAGGTACCCGCACCTCGAGAAACTAGATTTGCCTTACTCGTAGATTCACGAAACTTAGACCGTATTTCCAATGTCACCCCATCTCGATCGTCACAACTTTTCCCCTAAGAAGCATTTTGCATAAACCCAAGATATCGGGAAGGTAGGACAAATGTGCTAGCGAGCAAAGCGAGCACGATATCACGTACCAGCCGCGAACGACGATAAAGTCACAAGTGCTCGCTGACTTCGTTGCCAACTTCAGCGCAAAAATAATGCCTGAAGTCGAAAGGGAAGCCATTCAAACTTCCCCCCGAACACAAGACCCCTGGGTTTTATACACTGATGGTGCATCCAATGCATCGGGTCTGGATTGGGACTCGTACTCGAAGTCCCAACAGGCGAAGTAATTCGCTACTCCATAAGGTGTCCGGATAAGACTAACAACGAGGTCGAGTATGAGGCCGTCATTGCAGGTTTGAGACTAGCGCTCAAGTATAGGGCAAAATGATTAAAACTATGTTGTGATTCTCAGCTCGTAGTCAACCAAGTCACGAGGACTTTACAAATCAAGGAACAAAGATTGCAAAAATACCAGACTGAAATCTGTAAGCTGCTGCCCGAGTTCGTCGAATGTCAGCTCGACAAATTCCACGAGCACAGGACGCTGAGGCAGATGGCCTTCTAAACTAGACGCAACCACCAAAAGCATCACAACAAGAGACAAAAACGTGGTCCATCTCCTCAACTTATCGCTCGACCAAGTCGAGGTAAGAACCATTAACTTAACTTGGGACTGGCGCAATCGTATTATCGCATACTTGCAGGAAGGCGCTCTCCCAAGCGATAAAAAAGAGGCCAGGAAACTGAACATGCAAGCAGCCAGATACAGTATCCTCCATAATGACTTGTACAAGAGAACCTACTGTGGCCCTTTAGTGAAGTGCCAAAGCCCAAACCAAACTCGGCGCGTCCTCGAAGAAATCCACGAGGGCCATTGTGGGGCTCATTCCGTCAATCGAGCACTGGTCAAATGCCTCATACGGGTGTGATATTACTGGCCCGACATGAAAAAGTAGACTGCAGACTTAGTAAAAAGATGAGAGAAATGCGAAGAATACGCCCCAATGATTCACCAAGCGAGCGAACACCTCCACTCGGTCACCTCACCTTGACTGTTCATCAAATGAGGAATGGACACCGTGGGCCCCCTCCCGATAGGACGAGGTAACGTACAATTCCTTTTGATTTTAACTAACTATTTCTCTAAGTGGGTGGAAGCAGGAGCATTCACCCAAATATGGGAACATGAAGTAATCACCTTTATATGGAGAAATATCATATGCCAATTCGACCTTCCAAAGAAATCAGTTGTGACAACGAACCCCAATTCACGGGAAAGAAAATGGCCAATTTTCGAGAAATGGCATATCAAAAGAATACACTCAAACCCGTACCACCCTGTGGGCAACAGGCAAGCAGGGTCCTCTGACAAATCAATACTAAACATCATGAAGAAGAAGCTTGAGGACGCCAAGGGACTGTGGCCGGAAGTACTACCAAAAGTATTGTGGGCCTATCGAACAACTCCAAAAACGAGCACATGAGAGATGCCCTATTTGTTGGTCTGTGGGACCGAGGCGGTAATACCAGACGAGGTCGGGGAGCCCAGTCTAAGGTACTCCCATGAGAGCGGCAAAAGCAACAATGAAGGCAGAAGGCAGGAACTCGATGAAGTCGACGAACGAAGAGATATGGCCTATATAATAATGATAGCCCAAAAATATCAAGAAGAACGCTATTATAAAAAGAAATCAAAGTCAGGCCGCTCAAAGTCAGGGACTACCTACTGAAAGCTAAAACTCACAACTATCTATGGAGCCTTTATACCAAAGAATAGAATTAAGCACTTAGGCTAATACCCGACTAGCACAAATTAAGAAAAACAACATGATAGCTACCATGAAATAGGAGTGGTGCCTCACCATATACTTTAGGAAGAGAGTCATCCTAGTCCTGACCGCATGCCACGTATCATACCTCATCCTGAAACATGTAAAGTAAGCAGAGCCCTGGAGGGGGGCCCTAAGGACTGAATACACCACAATGGTACTTAATAAGTGTCATAGACTCTCTCTAACTTAAGTTCTTCGGACAAACTTCATAAAAATAATGCACAAATATTTGATATAAAACAATAACAAATTTTATCAAATCAGGAACCTTGTTATTTTAAATAACAACCAAGTGAAATAGAAACCACAATATAAACTTTTAAAACATTTACATCAATCCAAGATTTTGGATGAAAATCATGCAAAATAATTCCATTTGCTTTAGGTTATCGAAATCACTTTCGGCTCCTTAGGACTAAACATAAGAAAATCATCCTTAACTTTCATTGGGAGTACTATATCATCACCAACATAAGAAGGTCAACTAGGTTATGTACCTAGCGACAAGTATCATATACCCTACTTGCTCATGTCGTCTCATCGCAGTGTCGTACGAATCGACTCACCCATGTTAATAATCGCACAAAATAGTACTCTCTCGAGGGAGAACACTCTGTCGTAGTATATAACAAAAGTGGCCATCTCTTCCTACACCGGCACGTGTAGTTTTATGACAATGAACACAATATATATATCCGAATTCAATCTCGGTGAACACAAGTAACTCCCAAAATATTTGATACTTCAAAAACCGATTCATAGCATAGTAGCTTCAAAGGATCTATTTTTATCAACTCATAACATTTATAGAAAATCTAAATCATTTGAACAAAAATTAAATAAACAACCTATTACATGCTAAAGCCTTTAGCAATTTAACATCAATCTTTAAAAGATACCACAAGCGCTATTTTGTTCGTCAATTTTCAAAAGAAATGCTTTCCATGAAAACTTATCTTTAGCACTCAAATATGTATACTCTTGTAAATACGTAAGTTTTGATAAAAACTTATAACATTTACCTTGAGTGTCATTTTGCAAGCAAGATTTAAAATAAAATTTTATAAAATGGCACGACACTATAATGCAACATAATATTCGAGTACATGGAGACATCCGTACTTGTTTGTCCCCACAAGCACGAAAGCACATTTGCAACAACTTAAGTATTAACTCGAAACATGCTTTTAGAGAAAGTGTCTCAAGAAGAGTAAGTTTTAATCAACTTACCTCGCTTTCGCTTTATTAACATTCACAAGCGTTCAATCCTCCTCCATTATTTCAATGTTAATTAAAATACTCAGCATCACCAACAAGTCGATATCTATAATTAGATATCCTAATTAAATCAAAATATGACCTAAGATATTTATCAATATCCATATATGGCTCATAAATTGGTTACAAGCCTCCAACAACTCAAATCGCCAAATAGATTTACAAGTTAGACCATTCAACTTCATTCTTATATTTTAATACCCATTCGAAGTCGTTTATAATACTACATCAATTGTCCATTGCCACCAAGTTAATATTCATCGTCTTCCATAATCAACACTTGAAAAATATACAATGTGGTTGATTACTTAGTTTATCACTTCAATAATTTGCTAACCAATAATTCTATAGGTTCATTGTATTCATAAATTTCATCGCTAAGATTACTATTGTAACGACCCGCCCGGTCGTTTTGAGAATTTAAGATCCGTTCGGCGGCATAAGGACCTGATTAGCTTCATATTAGGTATATCAACTTGCGTGCATGGTTGAATTCAGTTACCGGATAATTCGGAGTCGAATTGGAAGAAAGATTTTATTTTTGGAAGCTTAAGCAGTGAGAATTTGACTTTTTGTGTGAACGGCTCCGGAATAAGTTTTGGATAATGTCAACAGCACCGTATGGTGATTTTGAACTTAGGCGCGCGTCCCGATTTGGATTTGGAAGTCCGTAGAGTAATTTGAGGCAATTCGGCGAAAAGTTGGAAAAAAGTTGAAGTTTGGAAAATAGAGAAGTTTGACCAATAGTTGACTTTTGAAATATCGGGGTCGGAATGCGATTCTGAGAGTTGGAACAGCTTGGTGATGTCATTTGGGGCTTGTCTGCAAAATTTGGCGTCATTTCTGGTTGAATTGATAAGTTTCGGCACGAGTTTAGAAGTTTGAAGATTTGAAAGTTCATAAGCTCGATTCATGGTGCGATTCATAGCTTCGTCATGTTTTGATGTGATTTGAGACCTCGATCGGGTCCGTGTTAGAGTATGGAACTTGTTGGTATGCTTGGACGGGGTCCCGAGAGCCCCGGATGTGTTTCGGACGAGTCGCGGATGAATTCCTTGGTTTTGGGGAGTCTGATAGGAGGCGCAGGTGCGAGAGGAAGCGGACTGGGCAGCCTCCGCAGGTGCACAGTAGGACGAACAGAGCAAGAGACTCCAAGAAAGCAAACTATATCATAGATACGAAAGT
>MDKI01265513.1:0-27945 GCA_005239505.1 Nicotiana paniculata
TATATATATATATATATATATATATATATATATATATATATATATATATATATAATTCATGTAGGACTCATTGGAATCATATTATGAACCTTTCGGAGTGACGTAAGGTCGATATTATCCGTACCCGTTATTAGGACTAACTCTTCATCAAGAATCTTATAAGAATCAGGAAGTACCAACAACATTGATAACATAAGAATAAGAGAAGCAACCTTAACATCAATTTTTCCATAAGAAGGGAAACAATGTAAGTACTGCTAGCTTCTAAGAGTAGAGTATCTTTGGAAGCTCGTTCATTGCATTATGTATAATCGGAGTCATGCAAAAGAAATAAAGGGATAGACTCACATACCTTGTATATATACTGCCCAATCTCAAGCTATGCAAATGTCACGACTCCTTAATATACAATAAGAGAAACGACACTATGTTATCGTTTAAGCGTCGTAACTATTATGTATTGACCATAACATATTTTACGATGAAACGGACAGAATCTACCCTATATATATATGACTTCACACAAGTCAAAATAATCACCAAGCAGCCCATACAACATCAATAATAATCATATTGAGCCTCCCAAAACAGTCCACACAACCTAATCACTTCATACATAAGACGGCCATTGTACTAGAGTCAAATGACCCGGAAATGTTACGATGAATGGCCAGCCCACAACCCTACATCTAAATGGTGTTTCTACACACCCTTCCTCCTCCAAAACATCACAAAATATTAGTAAAACACGCAGCCCAACAGCAACACAAAACAGTCCGCTATAAGTGAATAACTCGAACTCACGGCTTCCGATCACCGTCCGGTTAGTTCTTACAAGTATAGAACGAAATTCCATGAATTTACAGCAGAAAAAATGTATTAAAGAGAGAAGTAAACTTACCTTACTTGTTGGATAACTCAGCCCTTATGCTGGTTCTTCAATCTCTAGGTTTTACTCACAATTAGAACTTGAAAGAGAGAGAAAATCAATTAGGGTTTGTGAAAAAATTTTGGGAGGAAGCTTGCAGGGGTTTAGGTCTGGTTATTTGTGATATAAAATGAGTTTTATATTTCAGGAGATAAGCCTTTAAATGGGCTCTTTGGCAGACCCGAAATTGCCTATTTTTGGTCTCTCATTTAACCAAGTAGGTGACACACCTACTTGTCACCTAGCAGCCTGTGCAGTCTCGCAACAATGCATATATCTCTCTACTATGATGTTGTATTGATAAACGATTTAATGTTTTTGAAACTAGACTCATAGGTCTTCAATTCTATGGGTAGATCACCCCTTAATTCCAAGTAAATTGGGAGAAAAGCTTAGTAACATTTGACCTAAAGTTTAAATAAAATTATGAACATAAGTTGCGACACTTTTTGTCGACTTTTATTTCATAACTCATTTGACTTCAAGACTTATGATACGGGTATTATATGATTCAAATAACTTATAACAAAACCTCTTGAGAATGTTAATCACCCCTAGGTTTACCCAAAAATATGGGTTACAACATCCTTGATTTGTTTAACTTCTAATCCTTGTTAATCACCCTTATACACTCTTGTATCATTTAAAACGAATAGGATTAACTTCTTATCATATCAAAGATAATCTCTTCTAAGATTTACATTGAATAACTTATGGCATGAACGAACGTACATGCATATGGGTTGTAACAGTAAATCAGTAGTCTGATTATTTTCCCTAGACAATTATAGAAATTGTATTAAGAACATTGCAAAATCACTCTTAATATTAGAGGTAAAATAGAGTACAACAACCATATTCTATAATGACCCCACGATAAATCCAGTTAGAAGGGTATCAACCTCATAAGAAGTCAGTATGAAGCTCTCACCAGATTGTGTAAGGAGGTGCGAGTATTATAATAGAGCTTCAAGTTGTGGATGTGAATTATACCTATGTGAAAGGGAGGTCATGAAAAAGATAGAATATGTGATACAATATTATAAGGTAAGTAAGGTAAAGGTGAACAATGTACGAGATACTCAAATGCAGAAGGCTGTGAATTGTCCATACTCCGGACAAAAGGCTAGAAGCGTTAGGATTAAGTATCCAGGAATGATAGCAGCCTCGTTAGTGGCAGATCTTCCTACCTATGGTTTCTAAGTATCGAAACGTCTAGCTAAGAGAGTAAAGGAGAGTTTGAGACGATGCGATGTCTCGCTTGATGTTCCAGAATAACACAAGGAAATTTATGGTGCAAGCAAGTTGAAGGAAGGTGGCGAATAATACATAGATATGTGTAGGTCGCAAGCTAAAGTTGGGTAAAGCAATAAAGTTTTAAAAAGATATGAGTAAGGATAAGAAAAGGGCAGGTGAGAAGGTGACAAGAATGGATAAGTCCTCAAGATTAAGCCCATGAAAGCAAGAAAGCTACTGGTTTCTCTATGTTATGAAAATTTCAGTATAGCCTGAATGAACTCAAAGGTGTCTAAGACTAATAGCATTTAGAAGAGATGGAATGCTGCCATGGTAGTAGAATAAGGGTGTAGATGTGGTAGATAAAGGATGACATTTGGGCCTTCGATTGAGTAATGATTTGAAGAGGATTTTATGAATTGTACGGAATTAAAATACCCACGTAAGGTGAATCGCATTAGGATGCTATAAAATACGATTACTGAAGTACAGTATCGCCCCTAAAATGGATCAGGAAAATCACTTCGAATGTTCCACGATGCAACATAAGCCCTAGTGGTAATACATTACGTAAGAAGTTCCAAGTCATCAATGGAAGGATGTAGATCAACATTGAGGTGAATCAACAATGGATGGGTAAAAGTTGTAAGGTACGAGATGAGATTAAGCCATCAATATTAAAAGAAACAGTAAAGAAGAAGCATTAAAGGACTCAGATTCATACATAAAGGATAAGCAATGAGAGTAACCTGGAGTTTGGTAGAAGACCTCAGCAGCAATAAATCGAAGTAAGATTTATGGTGTAGTACGACCTATCTAAATGCAGTAAAGTCATATGGATAGATAATTGGGTATATGAAACAAGACATAGCAATATTCGTAAGTTCGACAAAAGTACCAAATGAAGAACTTCAGTATACCTATAGATGCCCAGAGGGACTTCTTGTCAAGCTCTGTATATAAGTGAGGCCTAGAGATTGGCTAAAAACTGGAGGAAAAAGGAAGGAAGAGTCGCATAGGCGCAGTTACAGGGTTAGTGTCATACAGGCTGCATGATAGAAGGTAACAACAGTTACGAGATTGGATAGATTCTAACTACAAGTCGTGGTGCGAGAAAGAGGCCTAAAGGGCGGAATGCCCTGGCCTTTGTGATTCATTCACAAAACAGTTGCCTAGATGGCAAGAGGAGTACTAAAGTATAGAGATGTGGGTTATGAGAATAACAAGTGCATCAGCAAACATTCGAGGACGAATGTTCCAAAGAGGGGCATGATGTTACACCCCATATTTTTGTATATGAAAACATGCCATAAAGAAATTGATGCGAGCTCAAAAAGGAGATGTTGCATCCCGTATTTTTTTCTTGTATGCTGATGTTTCATCGTAAGTTAATCGATGTAAGCTTGGGAATGAGATTATTTTGGGATTATAAATATTGCTATTCCAAACAAGTGATGAGAATATTCATGAAGGAGAGAGGGTAAGCAAATCGAAGAAAATGAAATTCCTCAAAGTTTGACAATTTGGGATAAACTACGGTCCGAGCTATAATACCCGGTATTTATGGATTAGTGTCATACAAGGTACCATATGGCCATGATACTATAATGTATAAACTGTATTAAAAAAGAAATAGTATTTTAGATAATTTGAAATAATTCTTAATTATGCGACTAATTGGTTAATTATTAGACTAGTGGGGGAATTAATGAATTGATTAAGAAAAAGGGGTGGATAATTGGATAAGTAAGGGGCACTCACGTGGAACACCCCTTAAACCCCAAGAATGACTCTTTAAGCCATTATATTATGTGACAAATTATAAAAATGAGTCACTAGACAAAGTGACAACTCATTTACATGTAAAGATTTCTTGGCCTCTTTATTGGAAAAGTATAGGACTTTTCAAAGTTAAGATAACATTCCAATACCATTAAAAGAGAAAATGACAAAAATCCAACGTGAAATCTCTCTGAAATTTTACAAGATCCAACGTGAAAGGCTAGTTCAAAGAAAGTCCGGTACAATTAATATTGTACCGATTTTTTTCTACTCCGATCTTGCCGTCACGAGTTTTGTCGCAATTTTCGTATGTTAGAAGGTCCAGAGAACCGGCTCAGGTATGTTAAGGCTAAGATCTTCTTTTATTTTGGCATGATCTCGTAATTACATGAGTTCGATAACGAAGCATAAAGAAAAATTCGTATCCCAAAATTTACGTATATATTTTTCTAGTTTTGTATATTACAATATTCTCTTTATCAGGACTTCATATTCATTCAGTATTTCCTTTTTCCCGTCAAGAGATCAGAGAGTCCATATATACAGTATTACAGTAATTTCATTACCATCGAGCTACAATCGATGGGCAGGCCCCTATTGGGCAATCTCAGATCAGATGGTAAGATATATACCGAGCCTACTATGGCTGAGCGCCTATGAGAGAGCCCAGTTGGTCGAGATACAGACCCTAGTATGGCCGAGCGCCTATGAGCGAGCCTACTACAGTAGAGCAATTATACATACATACCGAGCCTTATAGGGCCGGACAACTATTTTACTTACTATATTGAGAGAGTTGAATCAGTATCAATAGGTAAGCATATATTCAGATTATCTATGACTTCCAGTTGCTTCCACTTATTATATTATCAGTTCAGTTTAAGCTTTTAGTATATTTCCTTACATTATCGGTACATTATTTCATACTGACGTCCCTTTTCTGGGGCGCTGCATTTCATGCGTGCAGGTTCAGACAGACAGACGGGTAATCCTCCACATTAAGTGTTGCCTGAGTTCAGCCTTGATCGGTAAGCTACATGCCTTTCAGAGTTACCGGGTCTAGAGCTTTATGTACATCTTGTGTATAAATGTATATATGTTATGAGTAGGTCGCGGAGCTGTTCCGATCACAGTATATCCACCAATAGAGACTTGTAGACATATATTGTCAGTTAGTGCAGTATGTTGGGATGGTCGGACTTTTATGTATATTTTGTTGGTTTTCCAGTTGTAGAAGTTATGACGACCTTGTCGGCCCAGCCTTATATTGATATTCAGTCAGCGTTCGCAGTTGTCTTGCAATGTGGTCCATGACCAAAGTATGACATCACATGTTCAGAGTTCCTTAGTCGCAAGTTGGTACGCAAGGATAGATGAGGCACCGGGTGCCGGTCTCACCGACAACACATATGGCGAGACAAGGCGGGAATATTATTATGCGCGTCCGGCGAGACAAGACAGGCATTTACTTTAGTATTTTGCATGTGGCAAGACAAGGGGGCTATATCGGTTTATGAAGATGGACTTTGATGTCTAATGATCATTTACATTTATTCTCGTATACTTTCCTTATGTGTGAGAGTTGTACAGTTGGCACATGAGTTGTCGTGCGGATATGAGATATTTCTGCTGTTGGCACGTGAGCCATCTGTGCAGATATGAGATATTGTCACTCCCGTATCACATGAATTGTCCGTGTAGATATGAGGTATTAATGTTATTGGCATGTACGTTATCGGTGCAGCACATGAGCTGTCCGTGTGGGTGTGATTTTGTAATGTGGGCACAAAATGCCAAGTGATTAGGGTTCGTAATTTGGGATCCATGATTTGTGATTATGATGTGTGGTACCTCGGGAAAATTCTTGTAAAAAACTTGTATGAAGACGGTCATTTATTGGGTTGTTACCTATTTTTTCTTACTTGGTTTCACCAGACTTCAACTGTGTTAAGCTTACTCTACGGCGCTATTACCTATTTGCTTCTTGTTGCTAATTGTTGCTTCTAATTTTCTATTGCAAGTCTTGTTTTATTACTTTTACCATGTTTAATTTTATATTGATATTATTCCCTGTTAGTTTCACATTTATACTTGTACAGGTTATTAAGTCTAGTAGGTGTCTTGACTGTCCCTCGTCATTACTCTACCGGGGTTAGTCTTGATACTTATTGGATACCGTCGCACTCATGGTATACTTTTTGCATATTTATGTGCAGATCTAGGTAATTCGGAGTTTGTTGATCCTTAGCTAGATGATCGGGCATTGCTGTGGAGACTCAAGGTATACTTGCCGTCGCGTTTGCAGGCCTCAGAGTCACCTTTTGAAATTTTACTTTGTATTGTTTATTTCTATTCCAAAACAATTGTACTTAGAGTTTCCTAGTAAACTGAGTAGAGCTTATTACTTGTAATACCGATTTTGGGATGTTGTATACCTACCTTGGATTGTTGGCTTATTATAGAAATTTCTATTTCATACTTAATAGTTAATTGGTTAAAATATGTTATAAATTCAGTAAGAGTTAGGATTACCTAGTCTTAGAGACTAGGTGTTATCATGACTCCTAAGGAGGGATTTTGGATCATGACATTTCTAACAAAAAGATAACAACGAATAACCAAATACAATTAAAATACAAATGATTTGTTTTAAGGGAGAACAATAACCGCTCAAAGCAACAAGTCGTTCCAACATAGAATGTACAATAAGAATCACACTGATATACTACACCTTATATTCACTTTTCACAAATCACAATCACAATCTTCCTTATATCACCGCGTGTGCCTTGCATATATTCTTAAAAATATTTTTTCCGAGATAGCTTCACGCACTTTAGGCCCCTTATCTCACCGCGTGGCTTCAAGCATTTCTCTTACTAACAACACGTTTATAAATCACACCTTATCTCGCCACATGCATATCAACCCATATCCTTATACCGTCGCATGTGCATCAATATCACAACACAATAATCAACTCGCACCACGAGTGCCCATATGATACAACATTGCCAAAATCAACAATAACATTGTTACCACAACACATAGCACACGACTCAACCACAATATGTATAAGAATATCAATAACAACAAAATGAATGAGAAATAACTCAACAAAGAAAGGTATTTCAATAACCAACAATTTTAACCACAAATGTGTCAATAGCTCCCAACAACTACAACTTCATAACTCTATAATAAAGGTATTTTCATGAAATGGCATCATCAAATTCTAATGCATAACGTAAGCTTAACAATGAAAGAGATAGCATAAAATAGAAGCTATGCCCTAATGCATAAAAATAGCTCTACAATGGAAAGAATAACATGTAATAACAACTACTAACAAATGCATATAAGGAAAAACTCGACAATGGAAACTGGAACATGTAATAGCAACTTCAATTAAAACATGTAAGAATAAACCTGATCACAAAAGATAGAACAATTAATAACAATTTCAATTAAAATATTTATAAGTAACCTAAGAGTATAAAACCGTCCAATTTTCACATATTAGCCCGTGTACACACCTGTAACCTCATGTACAGGTCTTTCACATAATTCAAATGTTACAATCAAATACATTTTTAAGGGGTAGTTCCCTTCGCCACAAAGTTAGGTAAGATACTTACCTCAATTAGGCCAAATCAACATTCAAAAGTAGTCTTTCCCCTTTAAATTCACCTCCACTCAACTCAAATCTATCCAAAACTGACTTAATATTATCAAACAATGCAAGAGAAACCAATTCCGATTAATAAAGTTAAGTCCTTTAACTAAAATTAAAATATCAACTAAAACATTAACCTCGGGCCCCCACACCAAAATCCGATAACACTCACAAATTTCGGGCATCCATTTTGAAATGAGTCCAACCATACCAAAATTATCCAATTCTGACCTCAAATGGATCTTCAAATCATCAATTTATATTTTAGATTGTTTTAGTAAAATTCTAAATTTCTCCAATTCAAATCATCAATCAAACATTAAAATCAAGGTTGAAATCATGAAATATAAACAAATCCAATTCAAAAATACTTGCTCCAATCCAAGTAGTGAAAATCCCATTCAAGATCGTCTAAAACCGCGCTTCAAAACCTTGTGAGAAAAGTAATAAAATTTTGAAAAAATAAAAATGCAGAAGCTGTCCCAACCCTATCAGATCTACGATGATCCCGAAAATCATGTTTGATAAGCCCAACATGATCCTTGTGAGATTTCACCCAAGATCGCTTTTCGAATCACTCAATTTGGCCTTAAGAGGGAAATATGATATTTTGAAGTTTTAAAGTTTGAAAATTTCAAGGCCATAAATGGCATTTTCATAGATATCTGCACCAGAAAAAAAAAAAAAAAAGCAATATGACAATCTTCGTTTTAGCCTTCAAAACTCATTAAAAACCTTCCAGATGCAATCATATAGGCATTTCAA
The DNA here is from genome assembly GCA_005239505.1 of Nicotiana paniculata. NCBI lineage: Eukaryota > Viridiplantae > Streptophyta > Magnoliopsida > Solanales > Solanaceae > Nicotiana > Nicotiana paniculata. Next base: position 8,388 of record MDKI01265513.1, read on the forward strand.
TCACAAAATACGCTACGAACCTGCTTGCACACTCAAAATACCGAAAAGAAGTCATCTTGACCCCATATTGACCATGGTCAAACTCCAAATTCTTAACTGAATTAGTTTCTCAACCAACTATCCAAAACGCACTCGAGACCCTCGGGACCCCATCCAATCATACCAACAAGTAGAAATACATTATCCAAACTTATCCAAAGCCTCAAAATACCTACGGGAATGTCACAACAAAGAATTGAGGCTCAAACCGAATAGAATTTCTCCAAAGTTGCTAAATCTTCATTCTTTCAAAAGAGTGTCTGAATCACACTTAAATGCTTCACATTATGTCCAAACTTTGCACACAAATTCAATTTAATTATGTAGACCTATTCAAAGTCTCGAAACACCGATAGTCAAATAACATCAAAGTAAACTCTTTGTCAAACTTATAAACTCTTAATCTTGAAATTGCCAACTTTCGATAAATAGTGTCGAATTCTTCTAGGAACTTCCGAAACCAAATTTGAGCACACATACAAGTCCAACATCATCATACGAACCTATCGGAATAATCAAAACTCGATTTTGAGACCATTTATCCAAAAGGCAAACCTTGGTCAACTCTTCCAACTTAAAACTTCCAAATCAAGAGTCAAGCACTCGAAAATCAAAGCCGACCATACAATACTCAAGTCATAATACATCATATGAAGGTACTCAAAGTTTCAAATCACCAAATAAAATGCTAAAGCTCAAAACGATTGGTCAGGCCGTTATACCGGGTTTTTAACAAGTAGTACGTGGACTACTAGAGAAGTGAAACGCCAATTTGAGATTCAATTGCATTGAAAAATAAATATAACACATATTCCAACTCTATTTACTCCAACAATAACTTTAAAAAGAAAATAATAATTCATTTTTGAGAACTGAAAAACTCAAATATTTTGATCACAAAAAAGGCCAAAAAATAAAATAGTGAACCGGAGAGAGTATAGAATTTAAATTAATCGACATTCTAATGCGATAGGTTAAACTCGCAAACTCCAACCTCGATATCTCCTATTCTGTTCCCAATTAGATTTATCTTATACGTGACAATTATAAGAATTATTATACAGTCAACATATTTTAACATGTTATAGCTGATATTTTGCCTTATTTTTTAATTTACTAATTCATATTTTATAATTTGTTACCTATTCTAATTTTTTAAATGATCTGACACTATGTAACTTAAATATGGAGTACTATATTCAATGCTCAACCTCCAACCCCGTATCCCCGCTTCATTTTGTCAATTTACAACGTGTCAAAATCCAAAATGGTTGCTGCCACCTGCAGAAGTAACTGCATGAAAGTCTTATAAATAGAGTAGTGCCATATTTGGTTCATCACATAAGTTATTGGTGTATGAATCTCTGTGTACGGAAAAAACAAAACAAAAAAAAAAAACTCTCTCTACTCAAAAGATCCAAAGGGGGTATCTCATTGTTTTTTTCTGGGAAATGGAGACCAAATCCCAGAAAGGAAAGTTTCTTTCTTTGCCCCTGCTAGCTGAATATGATCAAGTTGATAAAGCTGAGAAGGGATTTGGATCTGACTCTGTTATTATCACTGGAAAAACCTCTTTTCTGAAAACCACTTTTCACGGACTTAATGCTCTGTCAGGTTCTTTTTCTTTTACCATTTTTTTTTTTTTGTGTGTGTGTGTGTGTGTGTGTGTTTGTTTGTTTTCTTTAATTTCTTTTTCTATCTTTTGTGGAAGTTTTCTTTTATCTTTGGTCTTCTTAGCGTTTAATTCGGTGATATTGTTACTTTTATGATTCGGTTCCGGGTTTTCTGTGTTTGTTGGCCAACTTCCTTTGTTCTAATGCTCTTCTAATTTGTAATTTGTACTAGCATAAAAGGATTTAGTCGAGTATAATTTTTGTACACTGACTGTGTAAAAAGCATCAGCTCATCCAAAAAATTAAGTATATGAAAAAATAAAGTACGTTGCTTGCAAGAATTATCCATAAAAAGTGTAATTACTAACATGAAAAGACGAGGATGTTATAAATCCAATACAACTATATATCTTTATGAAACAAAATGCTTCCTCTTCACCAAAAAATAATACTGTGTATATGTATAAATTAGGATTAAAGCTACGTAAATTTTGGATAAATGTTGTATTTGAACTCACTTGACAAGTACTATTTTACGACTAAAGTTATATACTTCTAAGATTGAACCCGCTTGCACAAAATTCTGGGTCCGCCACTACTTAGCTTCCTTTAGAATCTTAGCAATTGGATAGCGTCTGTTTGAAAAGAAAAATCTGTTTGTAGTAACTCAAAGCTTCGAGCTTACAAAATTTATCTGTTCATTCTTTCACTAGGGTGCCTATTTGCTCGGTTCAGATATTCCCATCTTTTTGTAGAAGAGGTCATTGTCTGTCCTTTTACACTTGTATTTTGTTGGAGATTTAAACCTGTTTGTATAACATTCTCTTTTCAGGAGTAGGAATTTTGTCAACTCCATATGCGTTATCTTTAGGAGGGTGGTTAAGCATGATACTTCTACTCGTTATTGCATGTGTGACCTTCTACACATCCTTGTTAATCAAGAGATGTATGGATTTTGATCCTACTATAAGAAGTTATCCTGACATTGGTGATCGGGCCTTTGGGAAAGCAGGAAGAATACTGGTTTCGGTTTTTACGAATCTAGAGCTTTACTTGGTCGCGACTGGTTTTTTAATTCTTGCTGGGGACAACTTGCATAATCTGTTACCAGAGGTGAACTTTGGGTTTTGGGGACTTAGTTTTGGTGGGAAACAAAGCTTTGTCTTGATTGTTGCTCTTGTCATATTGCCAACCGTATTGTTAAAGAACATGAGCATTCTTGCATATGTATCAGCCTCTACAGTTTTAGCTTCTCTCGTTATTATTGGTTCGATTTTCTGGGCAGCAATCTATGATGGTATTGGATTTAATAAAAAGGGAATACTTGTGAATTGGGGAGGAATCCCTACATCTTTTAGCTTATATGCCTTCTGCTATTGCGGACATCCTGTTTTCCCAACTCTGTACACTTCAATGAAAAATCAGAAGCAATTTTCTAAGGTAACACATTACAGAATAGGCCAGCATATGTGTGTAGGCTATTTTCCATGCTATGGATGCCAACTTTTGGTAGTTTTATTGCAGGTAATGCTTCTGTGCTTTCTGTTCGCTACCACAACGTATGCATCGATAGCAGCTATGGGGTACTCAATGTTTGGCTCGGACGTGGAGACACAAATTACTTTGAACCTTCCGACTGAAAAGTTAAGCTCAAAAATGGCCATATACACTGCCTTGATCAGTCCAATTGCAAAGTATGCACTAATGATGACACCAATTGTCAACAGACTCGAGGAAAATTTCCAGTCTTACAACGATGAAGGATCATCGTCATTTAGTCCCCTGACCAGGACCACCTTGGTTCTGAGCAGTGTCATTATAGCTCTGGCTATACCCTTCTTTGGATATCTCATGTCACTAGTTGGAGCATTACTTAGTGTCACAGCTTCAATTTTGCTACCATGCTTGTGCTACTTGAAGATTTCAGGCACTTACAAGAAGCTTGGATTTGAGCTGGTCATAATAAGCCTGACTGTGCTAATGGGAGTCCTAATCTTAGTTACTGGTACATACACATCTTTGATAGAGATAATACAACATTTTTAGACTTTTTAATTACTAATTCATTCGTTAGTTCTATAGTTTCGTGATAGTTGTTTCTGAAAGCAAAGTATAAACTCTTATGATTTGTGTAAGTGTCACAATGTTCACCATACAAGTAGTGACTATCATATTTTCAAGGGAAAAATCACAGTTGCTAACTCAAGATCGTTGGTAGGATAATTTTTTCGTGGCTCTTTAGCTATCTGGAAGCATTAGCAATCACTTTTTCTTCTTGCACGTCCGAGGACACATTCCAACCCAACTCTCAAGGAATCGGAACAAATCACAAACCTGCCTCTACCCCTAGATAAGGTCAACAAAGATAATGCTTTAGGTTGTACATAATACTTCCTCCATTTCAATTTATGTGAACTCATTTGATTGGGTACCAAATTTAAGAAAAGAAAAAAGACTTTTAAACTTATGGTTTAAAATGAGTCATATGTATTTTGTATAGAAAAAAGACTTTTAAACTTGTGGTGTAAAATGAGTCATGTATTTTGTGTGGTTATAAATTATTGTATAAAGGTAACTTGTTTTCAAATAGGGAAAGAGATCATTCTTTTTAGTACGGACTAAAAAGGAAATAGATTCACATAAATTAAAACGGAGGAAGTATATAATTTAAGGAACAAAAGCGTACACATTACATTTTTTCAGGTTGTACTGGAAGGGTAAAATATACATGGAGCAAGCGTTCCATCTGCCGTTAGTTCCATGAGACATTAGTCCAATTAGGGCCTCAGGCTATCTAGGGGTTGCCCCATATGGCAGCATTCTTCAACTTTGTTTGGGAATTGTATGCAAGTGTTTAGAACCAAGTACCAACATCACTAGTTTTGTCCGTAAAACAGTACAATTGAATATGTTATGTGGTTTATAAACAAGCGAACTGATTTGATTCAAAAATGATAAATGATTTAAATGAAAAGCATGAGACTTAGCGTTGAATCAAAATGAACAACAGGTAGTCTGGTTCGGGGAGCAGGGCTTCCAAAGATAACGATAAAAGCAATATTAGATAAAATGTAAAGTGTTATTTAGCTTGAGAATAATGTGTAACGTAAGTGTTTCTAGAGATTTTCGTCCCTTATATTGTTGTTTAAGTCACTATTTATAGCTATGCCAAAATTTTTTGCAATGGCTGCGTATTTCATACTGAGAAAATATTCTTCATTAAATGTCATATGGTGACAAAATTCGTTTGTTCCCGTTGATTATGTTCCCTTCGGGATCTTCCCGGTGCCAACTGAAGTTGTTGCCTTCGGTCTAGATTTTCACTCGCTTCATCGTCAGTCTGCCTCCGGTTGCACGTGTCACAATGTCATTCTAGCATTTAATATAATCTGATTTTACCCTATACAACTAGTATACAAATCCAAAAGTACTTCCTAGAATTATACCTGAGCTTCTTTAGATGTTAAAAATATTGGAGGCATGACTAGCTGATGAAGGTGACTATCTCTCAATTCAGACATTAAAGAAAAATGCCCACCTTTACTATGTATATCTCAATAAGGGATCTGCTTCCTATCCGTTCTTCTGTGTTCTCATGAAGGTCTTGTTCATTCATGAAAAGCTTGTTTTCAGACAAAAGAAGTAGCATGTTTTTGTATAGGGTAAAATATGTTCACATTAAATACTCGCATGATAAAATGATATGTGGAGCCGAAGACAGAAGCCAATCAGGTCCGAAGACAACGATCTCGTTTGTTACCGAATGGAATGGTGTTCATAAAGGCAACATAAATGTCTGCCACCCGGTAACATTTAATAAAAAATAATCTATAGCATTAAGTACATTATCTGTTATAGAGAATATGACATTCACTGTCTACCGTTACACATTCTTCAATGACCCTCATAATTTTAATTTAAGAACTGTTTGATCGTACGACCTTGTTTCCTAGGTACAATTATAAATAGTGAGTTCAACCACTATTGTACGGGGAACGAATTTTCTGATAAGCACATACTATACTCTGTTCAAAGTTCAATAATATTTTATCTTCTTGCTGATTAATACTGTTACTACCGCCTCCGGAAGCTCTGCTCTCGGTACCAGAGTTTCTGCTATCTTATCTTGATTTCAACGCTAAATCTTATACTTTTATTTAATTTATTTATCATTTTAGGGATCAAATTGATTCACTTGTCTATAAACCACTATGGCGTTTAGATAGTTGTGTAATTGAGTTGATCCCGCATCTACTACTAACCTGTTTTATTTTTTGTTCTTAGCAAAAAAATAGAAAATGGAAGATAACGATGTCAACATCGCGATACAATGTTGAGTCTGTATAGGGTAAAATGCGTTCATATTAAAGGCACGCATGATAAAGCGACACGTGGAGCCGAATACAGAAGGAAATTAGGTCCGAAGGCAACAATATCGTTTGTCCCCGAAGGGAATGGTCTTCATAAAGGTGAAATAAATGCCCACCACTCTGTAGCATTTGATGGAGGATATTATATAGCGTTAAGTACATGGTCCGTTACAGAGAATAAGGCCTTCACTGCCTACCGTTATACATTATTCAATATCCCTCATAATTGTCATTTAAGAGAGGCTTGTTCTCAGGAACTTGTTCCATAGGTGCAATTCTAAATAGTGAGCTCAACCACTATTTTAAGGGACATGGTTTTTCTGACAAGCACATACTATACTCAGATCAAAGTACAATAATATTTTATCTTCTTGTTGATTAATACTGTTACTATTGCCTCCGGAAGCTCGACTCTCTGTACCGGGATTTCTGCTATCTTATCTCGATTCCAACGCTAAATCTTATATTCTTGTTTAATTTATTTATCATTTTAGGGATTAAATCATTCACTTCTCTATAAACCACATGTAAATTCAATTTCACCTTTTTCCTTGTCAATAGTTTGGCTCCCATTGTGGGGTTTAGATAGTTGTGTAATTGAGTTGATCCTCGCATCTACTACTAACCTGTTTGATTTTTTGTTCTTAGAAAAAATCATAGAAAATGGAAGATAACGATGTCGACATCGCACACCACGTTGAGGCTGTATGGGGTAAAATGTGTTATTAAGGCGCACATGATAAAGCGACATCTGGAGCCGAATACAGAAGGCAATTAGGTCCGAAGGCAACAATATCGTTTGTCCCCGAAGGGAATGGTCTTCATAAAGGTGAAATAAATGCCTGCCATCCTGTAGCATTTGATGGAGAATATTCCATAGCATTAAGTACATGGTCTGTTACAGAGAAGAAGTCATTCACTTCCTACCGTTATACATTTTTCAATAGCCCTCATAATTGTCATTTAAGAGGGGTTTGTTCCCAGGACCTTGTTCCTTAAGTGCAAATATAAATAGTGAGCTCAACCACCATTTTAAGGGACATGATTTTTCTGACAAGCACATACTATACTCAGTTCAATGTTCAATAATATTTGATCTTCTTGCTGATTAATACTGTTACTATTGCTTCCGGAAGCTTTTCTCCCGAGACCAGGGTTTCTGCTATCTTTTCTCGATTTCAACGCTAAGTCTTATATTCTTATTTAATTTATTTATTATTTTAGGGATCAAATTGATTCACTTGTCTATAAACCACATATGAATTTAATTGTATCATTTTTCGGGGAAGCAGTTTGGCGCCCACCGTGGGGCTTAGACAGTTGTGCAATTGAGTTGATCCTAGCACTTATTAATATCCTGTTTGATTTTTTGTTCTTAAATAAATCATAGAAAATGGGAGATAATGATGTCAACATTTCACATAACGTTGAGGCCTAAGGAAATCAGCCTCAACATGAAGATTCTATTAGTGATACCCACGATGAGGGGGATGCGGCCACGACAGTCATGGCGGGCATTATCCACGAGTTGTTCGAGAGAAAACTCCTGATGATGCTGAAGACTAGCATGTCGTTGAAACAGTAAGGATCCTAAGGGAGCAATGAAAGGCCATTATGGGCAATCTCTCACGACAGGATCAGGTCATGACAGAAATAAGGCATGCGTTGTCGGGTGCTTCCAACAACGCTAATGGAGGAGGTCATACTCCTCCGGTGCTCCCGCAAATCAAACAACGCAAAGGGTTGACAACAACACCTCGAAGGGAAAGTCGGCTTTGACAGGGCCGTGTAGAACGATAGCGAATCCAGTAAAAACAATGAGAATGATCCATTGAAACCGAACTCATGCGATTTATGAGCAAAATAAATGCCCGAATGGATTAGATTCCGGGAGCACCACCAATATTGAAAGGATCGGAGTCAAAGAAGTACACCCAATTGCCATTCAAACCAAGCGCGACACCAGAGCTGATCCCGAAGTGGTGCAAAATTCCAGATGTGCCGAAGTATGATGGGACTTCGGATTCTCAGGAGCATATCACAACCTATACAACGGTGGTGAAGAAAAATGATTTAGCTCCACATGAAATTGAGTCGGTCATACTGAAGAAATTCGGGGACACCCTCACTAGGGGGCCCAGATGTGGTATTCGCTTCTGCCCGAGCACTCGATAGACTAGTTCGAGATGCTCGCGAATTACTTTATCAAGGCCCATTTCGGGGCCAGAAAGGTACATTCCCGAAAGGCCGACATATTTAGAATTGCACAAAGAGAGTCTGAATTGCTGCAGGAGTCCGTGACAAGATTCCAAAAAGAAAGAATGTTGCTTCCCACCATACCAAGCGATTGGGCAGCAAAAGCATTTACTAAAGGTATGAATTCAAGAAGTTTTGATGCTTCCCAAAAATTGAAAGAAAGTGTGCTCAAGTTCCAGGAAATAACATGGGTAGATGTTCACAACCGGCATGATACCAAGATAAGAATTAAGGATGATCAACTCAGTTTTCCGGCGTTGGCCAAAAGTCGGGATCAAGAGAAGTATAAGGAGAAATCAAAGGATGTTTTCTTCACAGATCGACGGTCTTCAACGGGTCAGTTTTTGCCCTATCAAAGGGCCGAAGGACGCGACAAAGGTTTTCGGTCGGCTGATAGATTCGCTACCAATAAGAGGGCTGATCGCGACCATAATAATAGATCATTGCAGGTCAAGGAGATATCGGGTTCCCGAGACCCTCCTACCCCAGGCTATCCGGATACAACTTCAATATCGACGTATTAGAGCTGGTCTCGGTTACGAGGGACATTAAGGAAGCATGGTTCCCGAAGCCAATAAGATCCGATCCCAGCCAAAAGAATCCTAATTTATGGTGTGAATACCATGGGACCAATGGCCACCGGACAGGGGATTGCCAACATTTGCATGAAAATGTGGCGGCGTTGCTGAAAAATGACTATCTCAGAGAATTCATAAGTGATTGGGCTAAAAGAAACTACAACCGCAATCGTGGTAACGCCGAACCTTCAAAAGCAGGAGAAGATCCTCCACATTTGATGATCAACATGATTTTCGGGGTAAACGATATTAATGGTGTGACATTTTCGGTGGAAAAAAGACGAAGGCATCGGTAACCCACAGTAAAAGACTCCGGGAAGTTGCTGAGGACAACATAACTTTTACGTAGGAAGACGCAAATGGACTATTTATGTCGCATAATGATGCTTTGGTAATATCCTTAAATGTCTTACATTTTAAAACTAAATGTGTTTTGGTGGTCCCAGGAAGTTCAACCAATATTATTCAGTGGAGAGTGTTGGAGTAAGCCAAGCTTCCCGGAAGTATCATTACGTCCACAAAACTCGTCGGTTTCAATTTGGAAAGCGCAACAACCCGATGAGAGATCTTTCTACCTAAGAATGAAAAGCGGGTGATGAAGACGACCCTTATTGAGGTAGTAGACAACGATATGGGCTACAATGTTATCCTGGGGAGACCGTGGTTTTAAGAAATGCAGGTGGTGCCGCCAACGTGTCATCATCTGCTGAAGTTCTCAACTCCTGAGTAATTAAACATATAAGAGGAGACCAACCGGTGGCAAGGGAGATGAATGCAATCTCAGTTTTCAGTAGCAAATGGATGTAACATGCAGCATAGCAATTACAGGAACCGACGCTTTCTCCTGAGCCAAGCGAAGTCCACGAGGGGGAGGAGTCATCGGAATCCTATCAAGTGCCGAGATATTTCCAGGTACCAGAAGAAACGAATGCAAAAAAATCCACAACTGAAGAACTTGAGCAAGTCTCGTTGTTCGAAAATTTCTTGGAGAGGAAGTTCCACTTGGGGATAGGGCTAAACCCTGAGCTCAGGTCTGGATTTATCGAATTTCTTAAATTTAATGTTGACTATTATGCGGGGTCGCATGAGGATATGATAGGTATCTCACTAGAAGTGACCATGCACAAACTAAGCCTGGATCCCAACATCCCTTCGGCAAGGTAGAAAAAACGTCCTATTGCCAGGTCAAGAACAAATTCGTCAAAGAAGAGGTAACTCATTTGCTTGATATCGGTTCGATTTGAGAGGTAAAGTATACTTTAATGTAGTAGTAGTTCCGAAGAAAAATAATAAATTTCCCATGTGCGTAGACTATAAGAATTTAAATAAGGCGTGCCCAAAAGACTCATTCTCATTGACGAACATTGATCAAATGATTGATGTGATGGCCAAGCACGATTTAATGAGTTTACTTGATGCTTACTCTGGGTACAACAAAATCAAGATGAACCCGGATCAGGAAAAAACTTCATTCATAACAAACTTCGGCACATATTATTATAATGTGATGCCTTTCAGGCTAAAGAACGCCAGAGCCACTTATCAATGGCTCGTAAACAAAATGCTCGAGAGAAAAATTGGGAGAACTATGGATGTTTACATAGATGATATGACATTTAAGTCTTTAAATGAAGGCGATCATCGTAAACACTTGTAAGAAACCTTTGGGGGATTCCTGGTGCCGTAAAGGGGGATCGAGGTCAACCCCGATAATATTAAATCCATTGAAGACATCCTAGCCCAGCTATCAAGCGTGAACGAGGTTCAAAGGTTAACGGGAAGACTGGGCGCTTTGAGCAGATTCATTTCCCGGTCTTCAAAAATATATCATCATTTATTTTCACTCCTAAAAAAGAAGAACAACTTCGAATGGACTCTTGAATGTCAGCAGGCCTTGAAGGATTAGAAAAGGTATTTGTCGAGTCCTCTGTTACTGTCAAATCGGAGGAACACAAACAACTACTGACATTCTTAGCGGTCTCAGAGGTAGCGGTAAGTGTCATTTTAGTTTGTGAGGCCGAAAGTACGCAATCAACTATTCATTATGTAGTAAAATTTTAATGGGAGAAGAAACTCGCTACCCGTATATGGAAAAATTGGCCTTAGCTCTCGTAGTCGCTGCTCAAAAGCTAAGGCCTTATTTCTAATGTCATCGAATAGCCGTGGTGACCACCTTTCCCCTGCGGAATATTCTTCATAACCTGAACTTTTAGGTAGGCTGGCCAAATAGGCAGTCGAAATGATAGAATTTTACATAGATTATAAACCTAGGACTGCGATTAACTCACAAGTTTTGGCTGACTTTGTGGCCCATTTCAGTCCAGGACTGTTATCTTTTGCTACCAAAGAAGCAGTGATGGTGTCAGTATCGACATCAGGAGTTTGGACCTTTTTCACGGATGGAGCTTCCAATATGAAAGGGTCCTGGTTCGGCATAGTGCTAACCACACCATCAGGAGAAGCCCTAAGGAAGGCCATAAGAACCGTTCCTCTGACTAACAATAAAGGAGAGTATGAAGCTTTAATTGTAGGACTCGAGCTAGCCCAGGGACTGGACTCCGAGGTCATAGAAATCAAATGTGACTCCCAATTGGTAGTAAATAAGGTGTACGGCATCTTCTAAGCCATAGAGGAACGCATGCAACAATATAAAATGAAAGTCCAAGATGTGCTCGCTCGATTAAGGGAATGGTCAGTAATGCATATCCTGAGGGAAAGGAATGCGGAAGCAGACACGCTAGCAAATTTGGGATCATCCACGGAAATGAAGGAATCAGACTCTGGTACGGTCGTTCAGCTTGTGCATTCGATATTGGACACAGATAGATATTACGACGTAAACGCGACCAATTTGGTCTGAGACTGGAGAATTGAGATCATTGACTATCTCGAGCATAGAAAATTGCCCGATGATCCCAGGGAATCTCGAGTGCTGCACGCTAAAGCAGCTCGATACAGCTTCAAGGGAGGACAATTGTATAGAAGATTTTTCTAAGGGATGTTTGGGGGCTTCCGAAGCCAACTATGTCATGCGGGAAGTCCATAAGGGATTTGTGAAAATCACTCAGGCGCGGATTCCTTAGTGCTAATATTAATTAGGGCAGGATACTAGTGGCTGCGGATGGAGCAAGGAGCTGAGGCCTACGTACAAAAATGCGACAAAAGTGAATGCCATGCACCATTGGTACATCAACCGGCAGAACTACTGCACTCGGTCTTGTCGCCCTGGAAATTCATGAAGTGGGGAATGGATATAGTTGGTCCACTACCTCCAGCCCTCGATAAGGTAAGATTTCTTTAAATTTTAACAGACTAGTTTTCTAAATGGGTTGAAGCAGGTCCTTACTGGAGATATAGTGAGCACGAAGTGGTAGATTTCTTGGGGGAGAATATAATTTTCAGATTCGGGATACCAAAAGAGATAGCCTGCAACAACGAGCCAAAATATATAGGAACAAAGGTCACTAAATTTCCTGAACGCCTGAAAATTAAAAGGATTATGTTGTCACCTTATCACCCGAGTGCAAACAGTTAAGCAGAATCAACAAACAAGGTGATTATCCAAAATATCAAAAAGAGATTGGAAGAAACTAAAGGCAAATGGCCCGAAGAACTATCAGGAGTATTATGGGCGTATCGAACAACGACCAAATCAAGCATGGGGGAGACTCATTTATCTCTTGTATATTTTGCGGAAGCCTTGATCCCGGTGGAAGTAGGAGAACCTACCTTGAGATATTTTCAGGCGAAGGAAGAAACAAACAACATAGCAATGCTGGTCAAATTGGAGCTTCTCTACGAACGCAGGGGTTTGCGCATATAAGGATGGAAGCCATAATCAGATAATGGAAAGATATTACAATCGAAGAGACAACCTCCATTATTTCACAATATGATACTTGGTTTTAAGGAAAGTAACTCAGAACACCCAGGAGCTCAATGCAGGGAAACTGGGTCCGACGTGGGAAGGCCCCTATCAGGTTTCATCTTTCACTGGGAAAGGGTCTTACAAATTAGAAAATCAAGACAGAGGAAAGTTTCCAAGAAATTGGAATGTGGCACACCTTAAAAGATATTATTGCTGATGAGCCTCGCCTATAATTGTGCTACACTCATTTTCCCTTCGTCCATTTTTTATCCCAATTGTAATTTTTTGGCAATGTTTTTAACGAGGCGGCAATAGAAAGAATACTACGAAGGAAGCTTCGTCAGAAAAAATAAGACCTTTAAATGACAAGGCATGCAAGAAACGAGCCACTACGGAGCGGTTAGATAACCTTTTGCTTGGTAGCAAAGATCCTACCGGGAAGTAAAGTTTGACGTCGGGCAGAGATTACCTGACTGTTCACAAGTGCATGCTACTAGGTATTTTTAGATAATCTCTGGCTCGATAGCAAAAGTTCCTGAGGGGAAGTGAAGTTTGCTATCGAACTAAAGATTATCTAACCATTCACTAGTGGAGTCTTCAAAGGTGCAAAACTTCCAGTGATCAAATCTGCATTCTTCACATTCGAAACACTAGGGGGGATGATATGAGAATATGGAAATAATGATTGCCATATTTACCGGGAGCACGAAACTCGGAAACAAAGTTGTGTCATCGGGATCAGGGACTGCACGACCAGCCCCGTAGAAATAAACTGTAAAATTTAGCCACACGTAATTGCAATTTATTTTTAGCACAACAAATGCTTATGTACTTTTGATAATGGAAGGATTAAAGTAAATTCCTTTTATCTTTATCTTGTTTCTTGTCCTATCAATGGGTTTTTTCATCATTTTCAGTTAAACTGGCACTTCAAATGCTAGTGTCGTAATGAACAGGAAACGTCATCTTTAAGAGCACCGTAAACATAAGAGGGCCCTCTCTTATGGAACCCTCACAGTAGAGGGTTGATTCATAAGAGTTTATGCCCATAAACCAAATGCTCTTGGGGAAGAATACACCTGAAGCCTTTCACAATTCGACGCAAAAATAAAAACGTGCGCAAATTCTTAAACAAAATGTACGCAAAGAGAAAAACTTTTGCAATAATTAAACAAAAAAATATTTTATTTCACGTCAAACGTGCCAAGAAGCACAGATAGAAAGGTATGAAAACAAAAAGAAATCAAAAACTAAACTACTGCACCCCCGGAATCCGGAGGAAGAGAAGCTTCTGCACCCTTGGGAGAAGTAGGTGATCTGCCGCTGGCTCAATATCATGTCCTTCATCATCATTACCTTCCCATTTTTCTTCAGTTCTCGAGAACTCAAAACTAGAACCAGAAGAGTCGGTCGCATCAGGATGGACCGGAAGACCCCTTCGGGCAGTTGACTACAGCTCACAGGCCTTAGCGATTTCAGCATCAAAGTCAATGACGCTCGGTTTGGCCTCTTCCAAGATTTTTCTCCTCATGATATACATATAATATCTTTTTTCAACAATGAGGGGGGTCTCTCAGCTCTAAAGTTCTTCTCTATGATGGTAAATCTTAGTTGAAAGGTTATCCCACACTTATCTAGTGGCCCGGAGGTTTACATCGAGGTCACAGATAATATAGTTGAAAACCTTATTGTGTTCTATGACTCTCTTCCAACAGGGCATACTTCTTCCTGGAAACAACAACATCTTCCTCTTTGATTTCAAGGCTACCTCCAAAATATTCAATCTTTCAATAAAGACAGCATTTTGATAGGATGTAGCAAGAACGCATTGTGGACCTCAACCCACTTTGCCCTAGATTCTTCAAATTGTACCCTTAACAAGGATGCCTCTTGGGTAAGAGTCATTGACTTTTGTTCACTTTTCTGCAACCGAGCCTCTAACTAAGCGGCCTCAGCAGCTTGTGCTTCCATTCCCAGGAAGTGGTCAATAATTTGACCTCGCCCGACCAATAATTGATCCTGCTCGGAGGTATATTCCTCCTTATCAAGAATCAATTTTTGAAGGCCCTCAGAAGTAAGGAAGTTATCCAGGAAAACAGAAGTACAAAAAAACCATGACATAATAATGATTGAAGAAACAATAGAGGAAATAAAAATTGTACAGTCGGTGTGTTGTGCATGGAATTGTTCAACAGACACTCTCCCGAGAGAGATTATATAACAACAGATGACATCCGATAAAAACCGAGAGGGAGATGCTCCTTATCCTGTGAGGATCTTCGGAGGGGGAAGAATAATTATGCCCTAAGTTCCCATGAATTGTGGACTAGGGATGAGGGACATCCTCTTCACAGAAAACTGTGACCGATGGAGATGATGTAATAGTTACTGGTGGTGAAGCCAAAGTTGGTAAAGAAGGAGATGAAGTTGATGGTATTATAGGTTGAGGGGTAGCTGTGGCAACAATAGTGCTAGTTGTTGGTTTCTCATCCACCAAAAACGGGAGAGACCTGGTACCCAGCCTTAGGATAACGGGAACAACGACTGGGACTCAAAAGCGAGAATTAGCATCTTCCACTACATTATACTCCCCCTAGAGTGCTGAAGCATCGTCTTTGGTTGGCTTAACAAGCTCAACAGATTGAACATTCTGTTGAAATGATGAAGGTCATCGTCTTTTACATAAAAAAGCCACCTCATCATTTTCTCCTCCATTATCGTCAATCACCACAGTGTCGATGGCTGGTTCAGACGCGGCGGTTATCACCACAACGTTCACGGATGGTTGGGGCACGACACTTTTCGCATTTTTATTTTTTCCCTAGGAAGTAGAGGAGCCTAGTCTTTTTGGTTGATTTTTCTCCAGCCAGGGACTCCGAGAATAGGCAATAGCACCGGAAGCGGGCCTGGTAACACACATCGGGTGAAAGCCTCCTGCAAAAACCTTGCCTTATCTGAGCTATCAGCCAAATCGTCCTCCTCGGGGACAATTACGAAGCCCTGGGTAGACCTGAATTCAATATGAGAGAAGGGTTAATCAATTTTCCTATAGGAAAGATAAAAACAAGATGACTTCGACCTACTATGATTTTTATCCTTCCTCCCGTATTTAAGGGCCAGTTCTTTCCATGTGCTGGTCTCGGGCGTAGGACATCCAAGATCTTATGGACCCATTTGTCCATGCCTTCAACCCTTGGTGGTACCCACCGAGTTGCTGAAATAGTGAAATAAGAAGTATCAACAACATCATGGAATAATCTTTCACTAGAAGAAAAAACAAACGATGAACTTACGAGTACAGTTCCATAATTCAGGAAAGGATGAAGTCGTGGCCGAGATGGTGTCCCTGGTAGCGACTACAACAAACCTCTCCATCCACCCACGGTCTTTGTCATCATCCATGCTAGTGAGAAAAGCATGGTGACTAAGTTTGCTGAATTTTATCATTCCCCCACGAAAAATCTTTGGAGAATAAAGGTTCATCACCCGATATAGGGAGAGTTCTTCCCCTGTCTTCTGGCATAGCCGCTGAAGACAAGCAATAGTCCGCCACACAAAAGGGATCACCTTTGCCAAGCAGACTTGGTAATGAAGGAAAATTCAAAGATAATGGAGGCAAGCCTCCCTCAATGAAAACGGTCCCAAATTAAAGGGATACGTATAAACATACGTAAAACCCTTCTTAAGGAAGGTTACCCGCTCAACTAGTTCAGGAGTGATGATGTTTAAATCTTGACAACCACAATCTTCCTTCACAACAAGAATGCTGAAATGACTGATGGAAGAAGGATACAGTCCAACAACCTGTGTTCAGGGGTTAGCAGAAGGGTACTTCTCTTTGAAGTCCTTAGTTGTAATAAGCCTTCTGGAATAATGGTGCTCACTGTGGGAGGAGTAGCATCATTAGTACTTCCTTTGTTTTTTGAGGAACTAGGATTTTTGGAAGAAGAAGCCATATTTAGTAGAAAGGAGTAGGAAGTCTCTTTGAAGAGGAAGGGTAAAGAAAGTTAGATGGAGTTGAGTGAAGAAGTCGAAAAAGTTCTAAGAGGTTGTGAAGTGTAAATGAAGTAATACGAAGTGTATAAGTAAAATAATAGGCGGCTAAAAATGTGGCTATAACCTCGAGAGTAGGCAAAATTATTGATGAATCATGGGATGACATTTTTTCGAGGTACTAAATGCGAAGAGACGTGTGTCTAATCAAGAGTTAGAAACTCTTCAGAGGGGACTAGATAATTTCCCACCAAGAAAAGTATCCTTACCATCTTTCCCGTGACACAAGGTTATGCTAGCGGAAAGCGAGGAACTATCTGTATAGGGTGAAATATGTTCATATTAAATGTTCTCATGATAAAGCGATGCGTGGAACTGAAAACAGAAGAAAATCAGGTTCGAAGGCAAATATCTTGTTTGTCTCCGAAGGGAATGATGTTCATAAAGGCGAAACAAATGCCTTCCGCTCAGTAGCATTTGATGGAGAATATTCTATAGCATTAAGTTCAAACAAAGTGCGGCACCAGATTTGATACCAAAGCGACTCAAAACGTCAGACATGCCAATGTATGATGTGAATTCTTATCCTCAGGAGCATATCACCACCTATACAATGGCGGTGAAGGAAACAATTTAGTTCCGCACGAAATTGAGTCGGTCTTACTGAAGAAATTCGGGGAGACCCTCACTTAGGGGCCCCTGTCCCGAGTACTCGATAGACTCCTTCGAGATGCTCTTGAATTATTTTATCAAGACCAATGTCGGGCCAGAAAGGCACAGGCCCGAAAGGCCGACATATTCAGGATTGCACAAGAAGAGTCTGAATTGTTGGGGGAGTTCATGACCAGATTGCAGAAAGAAAGGATGCTGCTCGTGGCCGTACCAGACGAATAGGCAACAAAAGCATTTACTAAAAGGCTGAATGCGAGAACTTCTGACGCTTCCCAAAAATGGAATGAAAGTCTGCTCTAGTTCCAGGCAACAACATGGGAGGATATTCACAACCAGTATGAGGCTAAGATAAGAATTGATGATGATCAGCTCGATTTCCCGACGTTGGCCAAATGTTGTTATTAGGAGAAGAATAAGGAGAAATCAAAAGACGATTTTGACAAAGATTGACAGTCTTTAAGGGATCAGTATGTGCCTTATGAAACGGACGAAGGACGCGATAGAGGTTTCTAATCGGTGGATAGATTCACTACCGATATGTGGGTTGATCGCAGCTGTAATAATCGATCATTGCAGGAAAAGGAGATATCGAGTTGCCGAGACTCCTCGTACCACAAGCTATACGAATACAAATTCAACGCTTGCATCTAATCCCAACCAAAGGGATCCTAATTTGCGATGTGAATACTGTGAGCATGTGATTTTTACTCGCCGTATCGTCCTATAAAAATCCCAATAAATCAATTGATTTTATGAATATTGGTTGATTTTTCAGTAATTAATTGTGAATTATTTGCATATCCATAATTCATCTTTCAAAATCATTGAAAATTTTGCATTATGAAGTTATTAGTTATAATTAATCAAATAATAGACAAATGACGAGTATTTAACGTAATGTAGTTTTTAATAGCTAATTACTATAAAAAAATTAATCATTTTATTTGATAAATCATAGATTTAATTAAGAATATATAATTGGTTGTTTTATTCTTAATTAATATGTAAATATATGAAAAATAAGGTTTGAAATTAATTTTTAGATTTTTTGACTAAGTTAGATTTTAATTTAATAATTAAGTTAATTAACTAAGAAAACAAAATCGGACCTGGGCCAAGAAAGACCCAGGCCCAACCCCTATTTTCTATGCACTCAGACAGCCCAGCCCAAATCCCCTACCCGGCCTGCCCCAGCTTAACCAAAACGACGCCGTTTAGGACAAGTTCAACCCCAGTTATTGATCTATCCTTGATCCAACGGCTGAGAACTGACCACCCTTTTAGTATTTAATTGCCCGAACCCCACCCCACCCCATACCCTCATTCAATCTGAAACCCAACCCCATACCTAAACCCTAGCCGCCCTCATTTCCTTCATCTCTCTCGAACTCTAACACCTAAACCCTAGCCGCCCCAGAATCCCACCGCCGTCCGGCCACCGGACCTTCTCCAATCACCCCCAAACTTTCACCCTATGATTCTCTCCTCCCCCTTAACCCCATCCCACCATCAGCTTCCCTAAAAACCCACTCGAATTCCTTCGATTTTAGATCTAAGAAAGGCAGAAAACCAAGTTTCCTGTTACCAGGCCGATCCGAAACAATTAATGGTTCAAAGCCACACAAGTCAACAACTCTTGACGAGAGCTGTTGATTCATGTGGGTTTGGATCATTTCCAAACCCTGCCGGAGTTTGTTAGTACACCACCGGTATCCCTTCCCCCTTGTATCTTTTTTTTTTCCCTGATATTGCTTCACTTTTAGAAAGAAAATGAAACTGCATGCCTCACTGTTTAACACATGTTTGTAGCATTTTGTTTGTTCTTGACTTAGTTTAGATATGTAAATGCATTTATGCTATTTTTAGCCGATTAGCTTGAAATATTTGATTCGAATTTAGTTTTGTTGAATATCTTCTCTTCTTGGTCATTTTAGTTCTAAATATGCATGCGTACCTAATCTATATCTTATTGTCCAAATTGTTCACTGGTTGGGGACTATTGTTTCCTCCCAGACTGTTTCCCCCCTCCTTCTTTCCCCATTTTCCTCGACTATTAAGTTTTTCTATTTAAAGATTGAGTACTAATATGATTTTAGGAGTCCATGCGCCTTTCTGTTTAATTAACATGATGTTCGTTTTAGTTGAAATTGTTAGTTTTGTTGGATAGGC
>MDKI01132288.1:0-19276 GCA_005239505.1 Nicotiana paniculata
ATTTAGTGTTTGTTTTACTATTTCCTCGTTAAAACTTTGATATTTATGTTTCTTACTACTTTTTTTTTATTTTATGACTGATTTTCTAGGGTTTTGGTTCTAACGGATTTTTGCAAGAAAATTTTTCAATGTTTAATGTTTCGTCTCTGGTTTGCTTATCTATTGTTTGACTGAATTTTTTTACTTGATTTAATTAGTTTCATATATATGTATTTCTTAGGGTTTCGATTATTTATTTATCCTATTGTTTCTGCCCATTTAACTTTAACTATTTCAATTAAACGTTAATTTATTTTACTTACCTAATTTGGGTTTTGAAATCACCTTTCCTTTAGTACCAGTAATTCCTTATTAAAATTTTACATGTTCTTACCTTATTTATGTGATTTATTACTCATACTACTTTCCTTAACTCCCTTACTGGCCTGATTTTTATGCTTTGATTATGGAACTGACTTCTAATTGATTCCGGAACTGACTTCTAATTAATACCAGAACTATTTCCCTGCTTTATTTCGTCTGGTACTTGACTACTAATTGATTCCATATAATTTTTTCCCTAAATTAAGTGGTATTAGCCTGATTTTATGATAGTTTGCCCCGTTATTGACAATATTTAAACCCCTTCCCATTCCCTTTACACATACTTGAATCTTGTTATTCTCACAACAAACCTAAGTTCTCTTTGTTCTCTCCTGTTCTATTTATGTACTAAGTTGTTATTATTTGGCCGGCTGAAAGCCAAGGCCAAATTATTCCGGTAATTAACTGCTATTGCACCATTACTTGCTTTCTTCTCATCTGTATTCCCTAACCTTTGCAGTTACATTCTCTATGCTTTGTTTGACTAGCATGTTTCAATTCCTAGCATGATTCTGTTCTTTCTAGGACAATTTTATGGTATTCTTAACTTAAGGCTAAGTTATTTCAAATAGTATGAATCCTCTCCTAAGATATGTTTAGTCTGCTTTCTTGGAAGATGCTGTAAACATGTGATCACTTGTCAGTTGCTTAACTCATATGTCTTGTCTGTTAAATTTAGATGTTTTGCCTAGTTGCTTCAGTGTTTTAGCCATGATTGTTTTAACTACTAGTATGAATACTACCTAGTCACATGCCAAACTACTTGAACTATGTGCTGAACATGGATTCTGTCTGTTCCTTGGTGCAATTCTGTTTGAAATCTTGTAATCTGAATCCGTTTGCTTTTGAAAATTAAGTTATTTCTAAAACCTGCCGCCCTTCCTTTACTCTTTATCCAATGGTTTTCCAAACTCCCACTCTTAGTTATTTAGGTTTCTACCATCACCAGTGTGAGCACTGCCTAGGGTCCTTAAGACTCCTTTGAACTCTAAACCATTGGGGCTGGTTTTCAATCTTTTATGAATTACCTTCTGAATGTGGTTCCGGTGTGAGCATTGCCCTGGGTCCCGGAGGCCCTTCGAACTTTGACACACTGGAAGCCTAACTTTTAATGTGCCATGGATGGATCATTACTATACTCCAAAGTTGTTCTGTTAAAAGGCCTGGTTCCCAGGTTTATATTGGACCTATGAAGGCTCCCTATAGTGTAATGGATGCTATTATGTAATTTATACATTCTGGGTTGTAATAATTTCTGTAATAACATATTTGGGGTTGATTAGTGAAAGTTGGGGGGTTTCCTTCTATTTTTGTTAAATTTGGGTATAGATCCTGGCTATAGGTTTAATTTTATTGATTAAGTTGTGTGATTTCCATTAGTTATTTAGAGATCCTGCCTATACGAATTTCTGGTTCAAACCCGATTTGGATCACTTATGTTTATTTTTTACGAACCTCGCTATTTGCTGGATAAATCTGCTTAGATCTTGTGAAATCTGAAATGATTTAGTGTTTGTTTTAGTATTTCCTCGTTAAAACGTTGATATTTATGTTTCTTACTACTTTTATAATTTTATGACTGATTTTCTAGGGTTTTTGTTCTAACGGATTTTTGCAAGAAAAGTTTTCAACCTTTAATGTTTCGTCTCTCGTTTGCTTATATATTGTTTGACTGATTTTTTTTACATTATTTAATTAGTTTCATATATATGTATTTCTTAGGGTTACGATTATTTATTTATCTTATTGGTTCTGCCCATTTAACTTTAACTCTTTCAATTAAACGTTAATTTATTTTACTTACCTAATTTGGGTTTTGAAATCAGCTTTCTTTTAGTACCAGTATTTCCTTATTAAGATTTTACATGTTCTTACCTTATTTGTGCGATTTATTACTCGTACTACTTTCCTTAACTCCCTTACTAGCGTGATTTTTATGCTTTGATTATGGATTTGAGTTCTAATTGATTCCGGAACTGACTTCGAATTAATACCAGGACTATTTCCTTGCCTTATTTCATCTGGTACTTGAGTACTAATTGATTCCATATAATGTTTTCCCTAAATTAAGTGGTATTAGCCTGATTTTATGATATTTTGCCCCGTTAATTGATTTCGTCGACTCTAATTTATTCTAAACTTATGCCTTATTTGTGTAGGATTGATTCATTGCCTATTTGTCTATCTCATTGGGTATATTTAAACCCCTTCCCATTCCCTTTACACATACTCGAATCCTGTTATTCTCACAACAAACCTAAGTTCTCTTTGTTCTCTCTTGTTCTAATTTATGTACTAAGTGGTTATTATTTGGCCGACTGAAAGCCAAAGCCAAATTTATTCCAGTAATTAACTGCTATTGCACCTTTACTTCCTTTCTTCTCAACTGGTATTCCCTAACCTTTGCAGTTACATTCTCTATGCTTTGTTAGACTAGCATGTTTCAATTCCTAGCATGATTCTGTTCTTTCTATGACAATTTTATGGTATTGTTAACTTAAGGCTAAGTTATTTCAAATAGCATGAATCCTCTCCTAAGATGAAGGTTTAGTTTGCTTTCTTGCAAGATGCTGTAAACACGTGATCACCTGTCAATTTCTTAACTCATATGTCTTGTCTGTTTAATTCAGATGTTTTTCCTAGTTGCTTCTGTGTTTTAGCCATGATTGTTTTACCTACTAGTATGAATACTACCTCGTCACATGCCAAACTGCTTGAACTATGTGCTGAACATGGATTCTGTCTTTTCCTTGGTGCAATTCTTTTTGAATTCTTTTAATCTGAATCTGTTTGCTTTTGAAAATTAAGCTATTTTTAAAACCTACCGCCCTTCCTCTACTCTTTATGCAATGGTTTTCCAAACTCCTACTCTTAGTTATTTAGGTTCCTACCACCCCCAGTGTGAGCACTGCCTAGGGTCCTTGAGACTCCTTTGAACTCTAACACATTGGGGCTGATTTTGCAATCTTATATGAATTACTTTCTGAATGTGGTTCCGGTGTGAGCATTGCCTTGGGTCCCGGAGACCCTTGGGAACATTGACACACTAGAAGCCTGACTTTTAATGTGCCATGAATGGATCATTACTATACTCCAAAGTTGTTCTGTTAAAAGGCCTGGTTCCCAGGTTTATATTGGACCTATGAAGGCTCCCTATAGTGTAATGGATACTATTATGTAATTTATTCATTCTGGGTTGTAATAATTTCTGTAATAACATATTTGGGGTTGATTAGTGAAAGTTGGGGGGTTTCCTTCTATTTTTGTTAAATTTGGGTATAGATCCTGCCTATAGGTTTAATTATGTTGATCAAGTTGTGTGATTTCCATTACTTATTTAGAGATACTGCCTATACGAATTTTTTGTTCGAACCCGATTTGGATCACTTCTGTATATTTTTTACGAACCTGGCTATTTCCTGGATAAATCTGCTTAGGTCTTGTTAGATCTGAAATGATTTAGTGTTTGTTTTAGTATTTCCTCGTTAAAACTTTGATATTTATGCTTGTTACTACTTTTATTATTTTATGACTGACTTTCTAGGGTTTCGGTTCCAACGGATTTTTGCAAGAAAATATTTCAACCTTTAACGTTTCTATTGTTTGACTGATTTTTTTACTTGATTTAATTACTTTCATATATATGTATTTCTTAGGGTTTTCGATTATTTATTTATCCTATTGTTTCTGCCCATTTAACTTTAACTCTTTCAGTTAAACGTTAATTGATTTTACTTACCTAAATTAGGTTTTTGAAATCAGCTTTCCTTTAGTACCAGTATTTCCTTATTAAGATTTTACATGTTCTTACCTTATTTATGTGATTTATTACTCGTACTACTTTCCTTAACTCCCTTACTGGCCTGATTTTTACGCTTTGATTATGGAACTGATTCTTATGCTTTGATTATTCTTTTTAAATTTGGGTAGAGATCTTGCCTATGGGTTTAATTATGTTGATCAAGTTGTGTTATTTCCATTACTTATTTAGAAATCTTGCCTATAGGAATTTCTTGATTGTTTAGTTCTGTACTCTTAAACTCGCATATTAGAGATCCTGTTTATAATTCTTCATTAGAAATCATGTCCTAGGATCCACAAATTTTTAAACCCCAACATGCATTAGATACCACGTCTATTGGATTCTGTTTGTTTGAAGAATAACCTTTTCTGGCATTCTGCTTAAAATTCTGTCTATATACGTTTAATAGATAATATTGTTATAGGAAATTAAGATCATTTCAAAGCTAGAAATCATTCCTATAGGATGAAATCTTTTTTCAAACCTAGAAATCAGGCCTATAGGATTTAAACTAATAAATATCATGCCTATAGGATGAAATCAGTTTTCAAACTTAGAAATCTTGTGTATAGGAGTTTAAATCAAGTCAGTAATTAGAAATCATGGCTATAGGAAGTAAGGATCAGCCTCAACTTAAAAATCATGCCTATAGGGGCTTAAATCAATTCTCCAATTAGCAAACATGCCTATAGGACTTAAAAGGAACAAAATTTGTCTTTATGAATTAAAATCAGTAGTCCACTTAGGAACCATGATATATGCTTATAATAAACTCGTAGAAACCATGCCTATAAGATTCCATTAATAAGTTATGAGTTCGACCAATTCTGGCTATCACTTAGGCAAGTGTAAATGTTGTTAATGATTCTGGGCCTAAAAGCTATGTCAATTTGCTGCCTGAAAGTGCCCAGATTCATGCTCAATAAAATCAGTTGGCAAGCTAATAGGCCTCGATGCTCGCCTCAAAATTGTTTCTTTTCATTGTGTTTCTGCTCATATAGATATCCTGCCTATAGGATTCTAAAATTAACAAAGTTTGTTGATTCAATTGCGTGCATTTGTTGCTTATGTGCGGAGGTCAATGTGAGCCCTTATTTGTTTCCTTACACGAAAATCCTATTTGTATGTTGTTTATCGCCTAGAGTTTTCATTTGTTTTATGTAAATTTAGGTCAGTCTAGAACCACCCTAAATAAAGGTCCTAAAACCTCCAGGGCCATAGGTAAGGGACGTGTAGTGCACGCATAAGGAACTGGGTAGAAGTTATTATAACGCTTAAGTAACAACTGAAAGATAGTAATTGGGTAGTAAAGAAGATGATATACCGTGCGCTAATGCTATGAGTAACACCCCAACTTGGGGAAGTTACAAAGTATTGCATGGAATGATCCTATAGGCTAAAAAACGTAGGACCCCCTTTCAATCCTGTGTATAGCAACTTGTATTGTCCAAGTTGTTTTCCTTCCCTATTAGACTAATTCGCTTAATTTATATTTTGCCGGGACCCATGGTTGTGGACCTCGAGGGGGCCTAACACCTTCTCTTCGAGGTAATTTGAGCCCTTACCCGATCTATGGTGATGCAAACTGGTTTATCAGTTATGTGATGACCCAAAAGGGTCATCCCGTATATTCTATCTAATTCTGTGTTTTGAGGTTGTGAAAACCTCCTTCTATCTCACCTCGATTTGTGTACACATCCCGGGCGTGTAGCCGGGAAGCCTTTACGTGAAAAATTGATAAAAATGAAAATTTTGTATTGGAAATTTGAATAAAGTTGACTTCAGTCAACGTTCTTGGTAAACGGACTCGGATCAATAATTTGACGGTCCCGGAGGGTCCGTAGGAAAATATGGGACTTGGGCGCATGCCAGGAATCGAATTGTGAGGTCCCAGGTCCGAGAAATGAATTTTTAAAGAAAATTATTTTCTGAAAAATATAAAGGTTTTTGAAAATGAAATTTGAGGCGAAACCTGTCATATCGGGCCAGCATTACAATTCCGAAACCCGGTACAGGTTCGAGATGATTTATATGTCTTATCTGTGAAATTTGGTAAGAAACGGACTTAGTTTTACGTGATTCGGACCTTAAATGCAAAACTTAATGTTTATAGAAGTTTGAAGAATTTTCATGGATTTTTTAGTTTAATTCATCGTACTAGTGTTGTTTTATATGGTTTGAAACCTAGAGCGAGCCCGTGTTAAGTTGTATGACTTGTGTGTGTGGTTGGACGGGTTCCCGGGGGGCTCGGGTATGTTTGGGGGTCTCATCGGGTGCTTTTAGAACTTGGGAGACAACTGAACCATTGCTGGTTCTAGTGTCTCGCACCTGCGATTGACCTTCCACAGGTGTGGCGAGGAGTTCGCAGGTGCGGAACATAGCCCAAAGCCCCAATCCTCGCAGGTGCGGTTAGTTTTCCCCAGGTGCGGAACCGCTGGTGCGACCATTTGACCGCAGGTGCGACCCCAGGTTTTTAGTGGGTTTTCGCACCTGCGATGGTAGTTCCGCAGGTGCGGTCCCAAGGGCGCAAGTGCGGAATTGATGGAGGCTTTTGCACCTGGGTAATTTGGGTAAGTGATTTCTATACATTATAGCTTAATTTCCATGTTTCCAATCTTAAATCCAACCTTTAATTTCGAAATTTTTGGGTAGAAAATGGGATAAACTTCATAGACCAATTTTTTGAGTTATGATTGGGGTTTTGACCTCCGATTTGAGAGATTTTCATATGTTTAGACTCATGAGTGAATGGGTGTCCGGAAAATATAATTTTTACCCGATTCCGAGACGTGTTCCCGGGGAACTTTTTGGGAAATTTTCCTAATTTCGCGTCTTAGCTTCGAATTTATTTGTTAAACTAGTTACTTGTAGTATTATTTACACGATGCTATTGATTTTAGTAGATTTGGGCCATTGGAAGTCAGATACTCGTTGCAAGAACGTGATTTCAAGTTTGGTTTGAGCGGTTGAGGTAAGTATCTTGCCTAACCTTGTGTGGGGGGAATTTTCCCTTAGGATTTGAGTCTGCTATGTTGATTTTAGTCCGTGCACGCGAGGTGACGAGTGCATGCTTGGACTTGTTTTTGGAAAGTTGACCCTTTAGGAATCTTAGGTCCTTATATTCGCCGAGTATGAATTTTCCTTAGGTTTAATGTCATGAATTGTCCTTAGGTCCTTATATTCGCCAAGTATGAATTGTCCTTAGGTTTAATGTCATGTTATTTACTCCTATTGCCTACTTGACTCCTAATTCACTTATCTTAAGGTTTAATGTCATGTTATATCTTCTTAAATGCTTATCTCAAATTTGCAATTATCTTCATCTCAACCTATAATTGTTTTGGTCTTAAATGAAGTTATGATTATTCTCTGTTGCTTGTCCTTCAGTGGAAGTTGTTAAATATTCTCGTAATGGCTCAACCTTAAAAGAAGTTTAGATATTCTATACCTTCGTGACTTTCCTTATATGGAGTTATCGGATTTGTGTTGATTTCTTTTTTTTCACCCGTGTAATTAGGTGCGACTGTTACATTCTATTTTCCTTCCTTGTTGAGTGATTCATAATATGCCTAGCTCTTCTTATTATGTTTATTTCTCGTGAACTAGTTTTGCCTATCTTGTGGTCGAAGGCTATTAAGTTGATGTATCGATTGTATCTTGAACTGTTACCATTGTTGTTGTTGTACTTGTTGTGGTGATGCACGAGGTTTCTGTCGCGCGGTTGTTGATATGGGGATTTGCACGAGGTTTCTGTCGTGCCGTGTTTACTATCGATATTGCACGTGCAGCGTGATAAGGCGGGATATGAGATTGAGTGTTGTGCATGTGGCGTGACAAGGTGTGAACATGTTTATTCACATGTGGCGAAACAAGGCGAGCATATACTTTAGTATTGCACACATGGCGTGACAAGGTGGGCTATGGCAGGGATTGTTTGTGACACTTGTGTTGGCCTGGGGGAATTCCTTGTTGTAAATATTGTGTACTGGAACACTTACCGTGTGAGTTCATTTGTGTGGAAATTTATGAGATGAAAATTTATGTGTTGCCTCTTTTGTTTTCCTTATGTCTATTTGTTGTTGAAATCATGTTAGGACACATGCACAAGCATACACGTAGTTAATTACTACTAATGGAGTCAGGACTCCTTGTTGTTGTCCAGTATAGATACTCCTGTTGTGCTTACCGTATGGGTGGGAATGACCCAATTGGCACGTGAGTCATCCGTGCAGTTAGTACTCGAATGAGGGCGCAAGATGTCAAGTGTTAGGGTTCGGATATTGGGACCTGTAAATGGAGATTTTTTCGAGGTTCGGAATCTTGTGGAGATGACTATGAATTTGATGTAGAAGTGGTTGAAGTTGTTGATTCATTACATGCACGTGTTGTATATTTACATGTCGGGATTGTCTGTGTTTTATTAGGTCTTTGTGTTACTTCATAGTTCCCGCTGATACTTATTGTTTTCCTTCTTTATCGAATTCGTTGTCTTGTTAGCTATATTGCGTAGCCTTTGTGTGTATATCAGTATTTCCTTGACTCCTATATTGATACTTGTTCAGTTTTTATTAGACCAGTGGGTGTCTTGACTAGTCCTCGTCACTACATCACCGAGGTTAGTCTTGATACTTACTGGGCACCGTTGTGGTGTGCTCATACTACTCTTCTGCACATTTTTGTGAAGATTCCAGGTTTTCGCATAGCGGGCCTATTGATTGGTAGTACCACGGTTGCTGTTGTGGAGACTCAAGGTAAAACCGCTTCAGAGTTCGCCGTTTCGGAGTCACCATCTTATATATTTGTTGCATTGTTGCACTTATTTCTGAACAGTGGTATTTTTAGGAGTGTTAGTGTAAATTCTTAAAAGCTTATGACTTGTACTTCCAGGTTTTGGGAATATAAATTGTGCAAAGAATTTTATTTCAGAAAAGTATTAGATTCTATTTATTATTGTTGCTATTCCTGAATATTAGGCTTACCTAGTCCTTGTCTAGGTACCATCATGATACCCAACGGAGGGAGATTTGGGTCGTGACAAGTTGGTATCACAACTCTAGGTTCATAGGTGCTACGAGTCATAAGAGAGTTTAGTAGAGTCTTGCGGATCGGTACGGAGACGTCTGTACTTATATTCGAGAGGCTACGGGACTATTAGGATAACTTCACTTCCTTCTTTCCTATCGTGTGAGTTCATTGATCTTGAAGTTTGAAATTTATCATTCCACTCTCTCAAAGATGGTGAGGATGCGAGCTGCAAATTCTGAGGTTGTTACCCCCGGAGCAGATGCAGCCAGGGGCAGAGGGAGAGGTAGAGATCGACGAGGGGCACGTTCCGCAGCTAGAGTACCTGCCAAAGCAGCCATTGAGGAGCCGCCAACAGTCCCAGTTGGGGAACTGGAGGCGCCTGTTGTTACACTCAGACTTCAGGAGACCTTGGCACAGTTGTGGGATGTGATTGGTACCTTAACTTAGGCGAGATTGATTCCGAGTGCACCAGCTACTTCATAGGGCGGGGGAGGAGCTCAGACTCCCATCGCCCATACTCCGGAGTAGCGAGATCAGGTTGGTCAGGTTCTAGGTGTCATAAAAGCATAGCCTGGGATCCCACTTCCGCTCGTGGTTAGGGCAGCAACATCTGAGGAGGAACAAGTTAGACTCGAGAGGTACAAGAAGTACCACCCTCTTACCTTCAGTGGATTGGCAACAGATGATGCCCATGGTTTCCTGGAGGAGTGTCACCGCATTCTTCGTACTATGGGCATTGCGGAGACGAGCGAGGTTGTTTTCGTTATGTTCCAGCTCAGGGGAGCGGCTTATCAGTTGTGGTGGGCATATGATTTGGGTAGCCCGGCCGAGTCAGCTTCACTTACATGGGGTCAGTTTTCAGAGATGTTCTTCAGTGAGTTGGTAGCTCAGTCCCTCCGAGATGCATGGCCCGTGGAGTTTGAGCAGCTGTGCTAGGGCACTATGTCAGTATCATAGTATGCCGTAAGGTTAAGTGATTTGGCCATGGACGCACCTACTTTGGTTGCTAAAGTTAGAGAACGTGTTCGCAGATTCATTGAGGGCCTCAGGCGTGATATTCGATTTAGCTTGGCTCGGGAGTTAGAGTCGGATATTTCATTTCAGTAGGTGGTAGCGATTGCTCGCAGTTGAGGGTATGCTGGATCGTGAGAGAGAAGACAGGCGGGACTATGATAGAGATGTCAGAAAAGGTCGGGAGACTGAGGGTAGGGAGGTGAGGAGGTCTCGTGGGCCGGAGAGATTTACCGGTCCTTATTATGGAAGCAGGGTACTACATGGTAGAGGTTTAATGGGTCAACCAGTTCAGTTTGCATTTCCGGCTTCGCATGGGGTTTCAGGTACTCATGGGTCTCAGAGTACTCGGGTCGCGCAGTTTCCATAGCCACGTCAGCAGAGAGGTTGTTTTTAGTATGGAGATATCAGCCACAGGATGAGAGATTGTCCTAGGCTCCGGGCAGATGTGTTACAGCAGGGCATTCAGGCTAGTAGAGGGCGCCCAAGAGAGGGTTGTGATGACCCAAAAGTTCATCCCGTATTTTTCTAGCTAATTCTATGTTCTGAGGTTATGAAAACCTCCTTATATCTCACCTCGATTTATGTGTGCATCCCGGGCATGTAGCCGGGAATCCTTTATGTGAAAAAATGATAAAATAATAATATTGTATTAGAAATTTGAATAAAATTGACTTCGGTCAATGTTTTTGGTAAACAGATTCGGACCCGTGATTTGACGATCCCGGAGGGTCCGTAGGAAAATATGGGACTTGGGCGTATGCCCGGAATCGAATACCGAGGTCCCAATTACGAGAAATGAATTTTTAAAGAAAATTATTTTTTCTGAAAAATATAAAGGTTTTGAAAATGAAATTTGATGTGAAACCTGTGGTATCAGGCTCGTATCTTGCTTCTGGAGCCTAGTAAAGGTTCAATATGATTTATATGTGTTATCTGTGAAGTTTGGTAATAAACATACATGGTTTGACATGACTCAGGTCAAAAATGCAAAATTTGATGTTTAAAGAAGTTTTGAGAAATTGCATTGATTTTGAGGTTTATTTCGATGTTTATGATGTTATTTTGGTGTTTTTATTACTCGACTAAGTCTGTAGGATGTTTTTTAGGTTGTGTGTATATTTGGTTTTTAGCCCCGAGGTCTCGGGTATGTTTCAGATGGGTTTCGGGTCCATTTTCCCTATTTTGAACTGTTGAACCTGCATTATGGTTTCCTTCTATGCGATCGCATAGGAGCAGTCGCGATCGCATAGTGTCTGTTTGAGCAACCCAGAATTTCCTTCAATGCGTTCGCGCATAATCTATCACGATTGCAGAGGTATACTTTCTTCTTCTTCACGATCGGGTTCGCGCATAGTGTTCCAGAAGGGCACCCGGTTATCTCTTTTACGCGATCACATTCCACGCTTCGCGATCGCGTAGTGTGGCAATTTGGGCAGAAGGTAACTTCTCATACGCGATGACACACGTGTCTTCGCGATCGCATAGAGAATTTTGGCCAATGGCAATTGTTCCGCTTCGCGATCGCATTACTCCCCCCGCGACCACAGTACTTTAAACCTTGGCAGCCTTTCATTTCTTCTTCACGATCGCAATCAATGTTCCCCGATCGCGATTCATTAAGCATCTGGGCAGAATATAAGTTTTCCAAAATCAGGGTTTCACCATTTTATACATATTTTGACGTCTAGAACTCGGTTCTTGGTGATTCCTTGAGGGGGTTTTCACATAAATCAAATGGGTAAGTGTTTTTCCACTAGAATTAATTGTATTTCATGAATTAGTTCTTGTTTTCATCATTTATTTTGTGTTTTGGGTTGATGGGATTGTGGGTTTTGAATGAAAGTTTCTAAAATGAAAAATCATGATTTAAAAGACCAAATGTTATCTGAATGGGATAAATTTAGTATGGATGAACTTGTATCGCAATGGGTAACCGAAATTTGTAAAATTTGTCGGGTTCCGAGGTGCGGGCCCGGAGGTCGACTTTTGGATCGATTTTTATAATTTTATAAAGATTGAAACTTTATTATTCAGAATAGTTCCTCATACGTTTTATGTGTATTTTGAAGTTGCTTTAGTTGATTGTAAGCCGTCCGGAGGTCTTTTCGCCTGAGAAGTCTATTTTTGAGTACCGGGTTGTCGTCTTTGAGGTAAGTATCTTGCCTAACCTTGTGGGGGTGAACTATCCCTTAGGATTGAGTCTTCCTTGTTGATTGTAGTCCGAGTATGTGAGGTGACGAGTGTGTACTCGTACTTATTTGCACTTAGATTGCCCTTTTTAGGATTCGTAGATTCTTATATTACCTGTGTATGATTTGTAATTATTACACTTGAATCATTAGTTGTTAATTTTATTTCCTCCTGTTTAAATTAGAATTACTTGTTTTTGGATTCTTCGTTGGCTATTTGACTTTACTTGACTTAACTGAATATTCTACTTCTCTTATCATCATGCTATATTTTCTTCCTAGCTTGCCTAATTGACTATAATTAGTGTCATCTAGCCTTATAGTTGACTAGCCGTAGTTGGAACATTTGTTCGTTGGAGTCAAGCATGCCCATGAGTCTTACATTGTGATTTATATGACTATTCCTTTAAGTGCCACTTAGGTGTAATTGTTAGACATTTATGTTATTGGTATTTCCTTGATGTTGCCTATTATAGGGCCTTTTGTTGTAAGCCGAGTTTTATTCCGTGAAGTAAACTGTTTAGGTGAGATTGGTTATAGATGTTTCTCTTGTCGGGATGTTATGGTTTCTGTTACTATCTATGCTATTAATGATATGGTTTGTATTGTTGACTCCCTTGCCGGGAAATGATGGTTCTTATTACTGTTTATGCTGTGAATGATATTGTTTGTACTGTTGACTTCCTTGCCGAGATGTTGTGGTTTCTATTACTGGTTATGCTGTTAATAATATTGTTTGTATTTGTTGACTCCCTTGCCGGGATGTGGTGATTTATTGGTCATATTGTTGGTTTTTCCTTGCCAAACTGTTGTTCTTGATATTGTTTGGGTGAGGAAGAGTGTAAAGCACGAAGGATAATGTCGTGCCATGTTTATGTTATTTAGCACGAGGGAGCATTTCGTGCCATGCTTATGATATTTTGCACGAGGGAAAATTCCATGCCATGTTTATGATATTTAGCACGAGGGAACATTCTGTGCCATGTTTATGTTATTTAGCATGAGGGAACATTCTGTGCCATGTTTATAATATTTAGCATGAGGGAACATTCCGTTCTATGTTTATGTTATTTAGCACGAGGGGAAATTCCGTGCCATGTTATGTTATGTTAGCACGAGGGGACATTCCGTGCCATGTTATGTTATGTTAGCACGAGGGGACATTCCGTGCCGGTAAATCTTTTCTTTAGGTTTTGAATGATGGTCTTGTTTGTCGATTCTGCCTTTCTATTCCCACTAGGATGATATGGCGTAGATAAAATTCTTCTTATCTTGTGGTGTTCGAGAAACTTTGTCACTTTTCTGCCGACGAATTGCTTTCCATTATCTCATACGATCTCGGCAGGCATCCCCAATTGACATATAATATCATCCCAGATGAAGTCCATGACTTCATTTTCTCCTACTTTCTTGAAGGCGTGTGCTTCAACCCACTTAGAGAAATAGTCAGTCATAAACAAAATGAATTTAGCTTTACCTGGGGCAGATGGGAGAGGGCTGACTATGTCCATTCCCCATTTCATGAACGCCCATGGGGATAAGACTGAGTTGAGTTGCTCTCCGGGTTGGTGAATCATCGGCGCATACCTTTGACACTTGTCGCACTTTCGAACAAATTCTTTATTATATTTTTCCATATCGAACAAATAGTATCCTGCTCTGATGACTTTGTGAACCAATGATTTGGCACCGGAATGATTTTCACAACTGTCCTCATGAATTTCCCGTAGGACGTAGTCGGTACCTCTGGGACCCAAACATATTGTCAACGGTCCATCGAACATCCTTCCATACAATGTTCCGTCCTCATCCAATGTGAATCGTGCGGCCTTGGTGCGTAGAGTCCTCGATTCCTTAGGGTCCGATGGAAGCTTCCCGTTATTTAGGCATTCGATATACTTATTCTTCCAATCCCAGGTCAGACTTGTGGAGTTTATTTCGTTGTGCCCTTCTTCAATTAGTGACTTCGAAATTTTTATGGCAGTCCCCGAGCTAAGCTCGTCATCTTTGACCGATGACCCCAAATTTGCAAGGGCATCGACTTCACTGTTTTTATCTCGAGGTACGTGTTGTAGGGTCCATTCTTTGAATCAGTGTAGAGACACATGTAGTTTGTCCAAGTACCTTTTCATTCGGTCTTCTGGAACCTCGAAAGTTCTGTTGACATGGTTTACCACAAGTAGGGAGTCGCATTTGGCCTCGATAACCTCTACTCCCAAACTTTTAGCTAGCTCGAGACCTGCAATCATGGCCTTATACTCGGCCTCATTGTCAGTTAATTTTAAAGATTTGATAGACTGTGTAATTGTATTACCTGTGGGTGGCTTCAAAATGGTTCCTAGCCCGGAATCCTTCACGTTCGAAGCGCCATCTGTGAAAAGGGTTCACACCCCTGATGATGTACCCGATTTTAGTAATAGTTCCTTTTCAACCTTGAGTACGGGCTGGCATGACGTCGGCCACGAAGTCTGCCAAGATTTGAGACTTGATGGATGTTTGGTGTTGATACTCGATATTGTAACCGCTGATCTCGACGCCCCATTTGGTCAATCGGCCCGAGAGTCCGGGCTTATGCAAAATATTTCGAAGAGGATAGGGAGTCACCACACAAATTGGGCGACATTGAAAATATGGTTTTGATTTCCTAGAGGCGCTTATTAGAGCAAGCGCTAATTTTTCTAAGTGTGGGTACCGAGTATCAGCCTAACCTAAAGCTCGACTAACATAGTAAATAGGAAATTGCGTACCTTGCGATTCTTGAACGAGGGCCCCACTTACCGCGATTTTCTGAGACTGCTAAGTACAAGTAGAGTTGCTCGTCCGCTTTTAGAGTATGAAGCAGTGGTGGGCTCGAGAGGTACCGTTTTAATTCTTCCAATGCTTATTGGAATTTTGGGGTCCATGCAAAATTATTCTTCTTTTTAAGCAGTGAGAAGAACCGGTGACTTCAATTTGAAGACCTCGAGATGAATCGTCCTAGGGAGGCTATGCGCCCTATTAATATTTGTACAACCTTCACATTGTCCACGATAATGATGTCTTTGATTACCTTGATTTTATTGGGGTTGATCTTGATCCCCCGATTTGACACCATAAAGCCGAGGAACTTGCCTGAACCGACCCTGAATACACATTTCTCCGAGTTAAGCTTCATGTTGTACTTCCTTAGTATGTCGAAGGTCTCCTGCAAATGTTTCAAGTAGTCCTCTGCTCGTTGGGACTTAGCTAGCATATCGTCAATATAAACCTACATCGATTTACCTACTTGTTCTTCGAACATACGATTTACTAGGCGTTGGTAAGTAGCACAAACATTTTTTAGTCCAAACAGCATTACGTTAAAAAAATAGGTGTCGTATTTAGTGATGAACAAAGTCTTTTCCTGATCCTCCGGGCTCATTTGTATTTGATTGTATCCGGAGTAGGCATCGAGAAAACTAAGGATCTCGTGGCCGGCCGTGGCATCGATCATGCGATCGATATTCGGCAAAGGAAAGAAATCGTTAGGGCATGCTTTGTTTAAATCCTTATAAGTACGCACATTCTAACCATTCGGGATATTTTACCTCCCGAACGGATCCTATATTGGGAAGTTTTGTTGCCTAGTCCTTGATGAATGCATGTTTTGCTCGGATTGGGGCCTTCTTTTTTGTTTTACTGGGGGGAACTTCAGGTCCAAGCTCAGGCGATGCGTAGTAATCTCCGGTGGGGTCCTTGGCATATCTAGGTGGGACAAAGCAAAACAATCCATGTTATTTAAAAGAAATTGAATAAGTTTTTTCCTGAGCTCGGGAGTTAATCCCGTGCCCAGGTATACCTTTTGTTCGGCCAGGTATCCGACCAGAATGACTTATTCCAGCTCTTCGGCTATCGATTTGGTTTCGTTGGAATCCTCAAGAATTATGAAGGATCGAGGGATCCAGTAGTCATTGTCCTCATTCGTTCCCTTATTTTCTGACTAAGTCGAGGCTGGTGCATGTTGTTGCTATTGTGTCAGCAGCTTCGCAGCCTGCGTTTCCATTCTTCTCTCTATTTCAATCATTTCTTTTGGTAGGTGGACTACTCGGGCATTCTCTTGTCTTCCCTTTCCTCTAACTCTTATTTCGTGCATGTGTTTTGCGCTCTTGGTTTAACAACATCAAAGAGGAATCGAACCTCTTCCAGCTCTGTGTTAACAAAAATCCATTTGATGTCCCCCCCCCCCCCCCGTCCTTCTTACTCCGTTATTTTAGCTGCAACGGCTAAAAACACAGGAAGCAGTTCCTATATGGGAAATTGAAAACATCGAAGTAAGTTTTGTCTTATAAATTGGAAGATAAGGGTCTCGAAAAAAATTCATGCAACTACGAAAACCACAACACAAGCACTCATTTTCCATTCATTCTATCCAATAAAAAGAATTCATCATAGCCCCCGACCGACCCACCTCTTCATTTCTTGATCGGAATAAAGCCAAATGGCCGAGGGCACTTTTTATTGATTTCCCCTCTGAACTCAATGGGAGAGGGTATTCGTTTCTCCTCGGGCAACTCGTCCACGTCTGCGAGATACTTAACGACGCCGACGAATATTTCCAACATGAGTTTGTCCCGAAACTCCTCCCTGCTCACAGGAAACTTCTCTTGCTTGCACAGAGATTTCTTGCAAGAGCCTGCCACACTAGGCGGCATTCTCTTCAGTCTCCCAATGCAATTGCATTATTTCAGCAGGCGAAAGGCCTACTGTAATCTTGTTGAGGTCAAGAAGCGTAGGAGCAGGACCCGCGCAAAAGGCTACTGAAGGGGCGAATGCTGGAAAAGCAAAGGCAACCCAGAGAGGTATTTTCTTAAAAATCTGACTTACGCTTTTAGAACAATAAATCCAGTGGACATTTCTCATTGTAATGAATGAATAAAGGCATAAAGAGATTATGATGTACTTAAATTCCAAATGTAGCTGTGGATTTCCCTCTATCAGGAACCGTTTATTTATTATGTGTGTTTGAACCATATAGAAAATATATGGATATAAAAGAAGAATTAAGCTGCCGGAGATCAGTAAAAGAGAAAGTATCATAGTACGTCGTCCTTTCCTGCCCGTGCGCTGTTTTCTTTGCCATTTAAGATATTATGTATACGGAGAAAGATAGCCAGTCATTTTGGGTGGCCAAGAGTGTTATGTAAAGAGAACCAGGGAGGATCCTATCCTAAAGGAGAAGGAGCTAGCTTTAGGGGGTGGGGGACCGAATGATTATGAGATAAACAATGAGACAAAGGAGAGCACTTGGACGATTCACTTTGAGTACAGGGAAGTCTGCTGGTAGGAATTCCTCAGGGCGTATTACAGTTTTTCACCAGGGGGTGAATCATAGAGATAGCAGCGAACAATCGATCTGAAACGAAACACTCGTCTATAGGCATTGTAGAAAGGAAAGAATATGAGCCTAATTGTTCTTCTCGAATCGCTCCAGTACGATAGACCAGGGGGTCCGCCAGAGAAAATGCAACACGATAGAAGGGTTCGCGTGTAAGATCCTCTAATCAACCACGACTACCATATGTGGTCCATTTTCGTTCTCCTCCCTGTCCCGAAAGGGGGATCAAAGAAAGGTAGTTTGCTTCTCTCCTGGACGGATGGAGACTTATGTAGTGGTCGGGCTTTCC
Organism: Nicotiana paniculata; assembly: GCA_005239505.1. Classification (NCBI taxonomy): domain Eukaryota; kingdom Viridiplantae; phylum Streptophyta; class Magnoliopsida; order Solanales; family Solanaceae; genus Nicotiana; species Nicotiana paniculata. The sequence goes on from MDKI01132288.1 coordinate 18,036, forward strand.
TACCAGAATGCCCTCTTGGTCGAAGAGCCCCTTTTTTTACTAGTAAGGACGCAGGAAGCAAAAAAACTTGCCCGAAGGACGTTTTCTTGTCTGTCATCTCCTCTCCAAAGGACAAGGGAGAGACTGCATCCTTTTCCTTCGGTGGCTCTTTTGGTTTCCTAAGGATAGCGAATTGGGAAAAACCCACTTTCTTCGCCCCGTGAATGAGAGGGAATGTCAGAAGAAAAAACATGTTCTCTCTTTGCGAGATCCAAAAATGAAGAATGCATAGCATTCTATGGGTACATGGGATCAAATGTAAAGCAAAAATTAATCAATTCTTTTTTGAGTTTCTTTTTCACATTGAACATCCTTACAAAAGATTCACCACGAGATCCAAATTATGTTGAGCCAACTCATCTACTACTTGTCGAGCTAATTTTGGTCTATATAGTTTTGACAAGCAAAGCTCATTTCGTAACATGTGCCTCCGTAACACTGTCATTTTCCCAAAAGTTTTTCCCTAATTATAGGTTTAGGTTTGAACCTAATTAGCAGACAATTTGCTTGATAGAACATCTAGCAATTAATCGTAAATACTTATTGTATATATTAAATCTTGTAGACTTTCTAATAAAGTAGTCTGAACAGGTAATATAGCGTGTATTGATGTTTGATGATGTACATTGGTCTCCCTTTCTTTCATTCGACTAATCGTGGAAACAGTTTCATTGTTTTAAACCTCAATAAACATAGATAGATTTTCCTTAGATTTTGACCTTAGATTTTCCCCAACTCTGATCTTTCTATTTCAGCAATACCTCTCATGGATATTTCCTTAATTAGATGATATAGGAAGAAAAAATATTGCTACATTTCGACGGAAATCGTTGTTCAAACTACCTTTTTTTCATAGATTTATTAGCTCCTTCCATCGTACTGTTAACATTTGAAATGCCACCAGCTAATTTAAATGATTGCATGTGCGAAGAGTAACCAAAGTTTTTCATTTGCTTAATTAACGATATGCCGACATAATAAGTGTGCTATGATAATCATTTGTTATTTCTTTACTATTTGGGTGGCTGCAGTAGCTTTTAATAAAGAAGAAAATTCATCCCAACATGTGATAAGTTAAATATAGAGTAAATCGGTAAATTTTAAAGTCAATAAAACAATTACTAGTTAGTTTCAAATTAATTGGTTATATGAATCTTCTTATATTCATTCCACTCTTTCTAGGAGTACATACTATGCGCACA